>PYUH01000138.1:1541160-1588746 GCA_016808085.1 Suaeda aralocaspica
CAAACATATGTTGGTGAGTTGGACGTAAAAATGCTATGCACGAGGAATTTTATAATATCTCGATCATAAAGAAGAGAAAAGAAACAAAACAATTTAATTTAAAAAAAAACAAAAAAAAAAAAAAAAAAGAAGGTATTAAAATATGGCAAGGAATTTTTGTAATCACATACGAAAAAAGCCAGGTATTGCCAAGTGCGCGCTTACAAGCATTAAGTTGGCGTGGCTTAAATGGAATGTAGCCAACGGTAGTGTTATGTGTCGAGCATTCAGTTAACGTTGCCTAAAGTGACATTCTCCCGTACTCTTATGATGTTCTCTATGTCCACAATGTTGGGTTTCTAAGAAGTGAGCCCATACAAAAAGGTAGGGGTTATGAGGTGCGGATATTTCTATGGATGTGTTTAACACGCTAAGGATATAAATGACGTTCATCTGCAAAAGTTGTGGTCCTTAGTCATGCAGCAAGTAGGGAAACCCGCCTGCATTGGTTTGGACTGTTAGACGAAGACCTTTTCGAGCACCGGTGAAAGGTGGGTTTAGGGAGATTTCAAACGAGCTAGGGAGCGACCAAAAATGACTTTGTTGGAGGTATTAAGAAAGAATGAAGCTTTTGGATTCACAAACAGCGAAAGACAAGTGATACAATCGAAGAAAGGGGGGAGGAATAAAAACTGAAGAGTTAAGAAGGGATGCGGCGGGCGCAGGCCACGGGCTTGGAAAGCGTATCCGCGAAGAGTTGAATCAGGGGGAGTGCTGGGGGCGAGAGAAGCCGAGGAAAGAAAGCGGGAGAAACCAGGACGGATCAGATACGATCGAGAAGAGTGGGTGGAGGAAAAAAGGCAGGGATTAGCAATGGGTGTCGAGGGAACGAAAGTGCGGCAGAAAGGGAAATTACTGACCTTGAGGTAGACTATAATTCGAAAAGGGAGGGTAGGTGAGGGGAATGGGCTATGAGAGAGGGGCCGAGCTAGGGGAGATGGGTCAAAAGGCAGAGAGAGGGTGAAGTATGAACGAAGTGGGTAAAGGGGGAAATAAAAAGTCGGGGAGAAATATTAAGAGGAAGAACTGGAGGGATCACGAGGGAGGTAGGGGAGTCAACTCAGGATGGAAAGGAGTAGGATTGGTATGCAACGAAGAAGAGAAAACAGCTGTAGGGGGAGAGGAGAGGGGCGGCTTGATGAGAAGAATACGAAAAGGGCAATGCAAGAGCTTTGGATTCCCCCCTCGACACGAGGTTCTCAATCGCCCTAGATGCAGGAGGAAAATTTATTAAATGACCACATGTAATGATCAATTTTAGTTCTTATAGTCGAACACAATTATGGGACTAAGGCTTTGATCGATCGATTGATATTTTGTTATAAGCTTTGGAAAGGAATATTCTTAGATAGAGTATATGAAGTCCCAAACATCAAAATATGACGTCAAACTACAGCCCCCACGAATAACTTGGGCATTTAGAGATAGTTCAATATGGAGGAAAGAAAAATTTATAAGTTGGTTACTACGCTGCATTTTTTTTTTTCATCATTATCTTTAGTTTTTAACTTCGAGATCCTTCTATTTCTACCTTCCTTGAAATGTCGCCATTCAAGGGCACATTTTTATATGTTCATTCGTCTAAGAGGAAGAAAACTAACGCCTCATTTTATTTTCATACCCCTAATAGCTTAATGATTGGTTGCTTTATAAAATTTCTTCACTTTATTGTAGAGCTTTAGATGTTCATTTTTAGTTAAAATTAGTGAACACATTTAGGCGGTATGGATTGTACATGTTTGAAATGGGGTTGTTCCAATTTAAGAAGAAATGTTTCATAGAAGAATCTTCTTTCCAAACGTTCCATCGTGATTTATTCAACAAAACATCTAAGGAGTGAAGGTTTCCTCTAATTAGAGTATCAAATGAGAATCGCCTTCATTGTAGTAATTTTTGCATGATGTACAAGAAAGTGGTTATTCAGATAGAGGAATACTTCCTTCGTATCAAATAAATGTTTTACTTCAAAAAATTGCGGAGTCCTACGCTATTTTTTGTAGAGGAGAGAGATCAAGAAGTAAAGAGGGGGACCATTGTGATACAGAGTTTTCTTGCCAAAAAAGAAGTGGTGCAATGAATTTGGTACATATGTACAGAAAGTGATGGATTGATTTTGTGGGTCAACTAGCCACAACCAACTAAGAGTAGCTCACAGGGAAGTATAATGAATTACCTAGTTTGTCACTTTAAGCATGATTATATCACTAATGTTTTGTCTGAACCAAATTACAGCAACAACAAAGCCTTAGTCCCCAATTGATGTGACCGGCTAGACATGAATCGATTAGAGGAATCACGAACGCATTTGCATAAGCTCTCCTCAGCATCCTCTCCCTAATGACCTCATGCTGCGAATAGCCCCCCTCATCTAAGTTTTCATAGTTTTTCCTCTCACCTTTCTCATATCCATCCTTTTCCCCCTTATAGGTGTGTTACTCGGTCTCGTTTTGTACATATAACCACTTTTGATTATTTTTGCTCATAATTTCTTATAGATTCGACTGCTACGTTCTCCTACGAACCTCATTCATTATTTTATTATTTTTGTGTTTGCACACACCATAGCACATTTGTCTTATGATGTGTAAATATTTCGATCCCCCATTATGTCTTGTATATTTCCCCTCAATTCGTAGGGCAAATCACGAAAAGTGTGGAATTCCCTTTCACTTTAACCAATTCGATTTGGTCATGTGAACTACATCTTTGTCCAATTCTTGGTTTTAAAAGGCGAAAGGCGCACCAGGCGTAGAAGGTTGTCGCCTTGCGCTTTGCTTCTGGCTGCTTCATGTGCCTAAAGAAAATCCCTAGAAAACTGTGGAGGTGTGCCTCAATGCGCCTCACAACTGCCGTCATGAGCCTTTTAAGTCAAGGTGCGTCTCTGCGTTTGGAAGCCCAAATTTGGCAGCATCTAGTGTCGCGCTTTTAAAACTAAGGTCCTATTTATCATCCTTTTGATTAGTAGATTCTATATAGTGTGTGAAATTAGAAAAACTGAATACTAACTTCCTTCTAATATGATAGATAGGACGCAAGTGTTTGCAACGCCTCCTTGTTCCACTAAATATACACTCCAAATATTGTGCCTGTGCTCACTTAAAACCATGCAATTGTAATACAAAAAATATACTTTCTCCTAATTTTTTTCATCAATCAACACAATATCATCTATAACATCAGGCATGGAGTTACATGGTCTTGAATTATCCTCTTGGTTTTGTCCACAACTATTCAAAAGGGAAAGATTGAGTGTTGAATTTTAATATATTCTTATTGCGATAGGGAACTCTTCTATTATCCCTAACACTCTTTCGCACCCTCATGCTAACACCTTCATACATGGCTTATATTATATTGATTTACTTTTTAGATATGTCTTTCCATGTTAAATTCTACCAAAGTACTTCATAATGATAATTCTCCTCAATATATCCTCAACTCTATATTCATCAAGACATTTGGCCGCTAACAATGCTTTTTTTTTCCTTAATCTTATCATCTTATAATGGTCTTTATTCTATTGGCTAACTGTAGACACCTACTTTGTCCCCACCTTTAAGCCAATAATAGCATATACCATGTTCTTAATAGTGCGATGTCAGGAGGTGTGCAAATGTCCCACTTTCGATTCCCGAAATTCCTAAAAATCCAAAAATAAGTCAAAAACATTTATTAATATTTTTCCTTAATTTTCCATAATTTTCTAGAATCTTTCTCCAAATCAATGAAAACTATAGTAGATCCTCCTTGTCTTTTAAACATCTACACTAACACCTTCTCAAAGTAAACCAAACAACGCTACCTAATATAGCCAAGGAATTAGAGACCGAATGCACAGGAAGCGTCGTAATCCAATTAGTTCTAAAAGTCATATTGTGATTAGGGCCTGATTATTATTATTAACCAAAAAACTAGGGGCGGTAATTAAACTAAGGATTGTCTCAAATACCTACATTTAGGGCATCGGTTTACCATGAATAATCATGTATTTACAAAGCATAAATCAACAAGTTTCACAAAATTCATCAGTTAGGTTCCATTAATACTTTCAAACTTCACTTCCTCAAACTCTGTAACACTCTCACTCTTGCCTAGACTCAATTTTCTTATTATTCAGGCCTATTGTGGTATTCTTGCAGCAACATTAAATTTAACAATTACCAAACATACACTTCTTAAACCTGCTCACAATTTAACTGCAAAATAATGAAACTCAATAATAGGAACTTGATTGCTAATCATGAACTATTAATTAACAAAAATGTACTCCATTAACAAGCTCATGGATCCCCCAAACCCTAGAAATGAAACTACTCGCTCATCTACAAACAACCACAACAGACTCAAAAGTATTCATAATTAAACAATTAATCAAAAATAATAAAACAAATCACTAGTCCTAATTATTAAAATAAAGTTATAAACAAACTAATAAAAACATAAACTAATGAGAAGGAGAAGTGAAGAATTATCAATAACTGAAGAAAACTTGAATTGATTGAATCGGAATTGCAATTTGTTGACAATGAAACTTTTTTTCCAATTACAAAACCCTTAAACTAAAGCTATTTAGAAATTCTAATTAACTAAACCTAAATTCTAGTTAGAGAGAATAATCATTTAAAACCAATGTTTAGAAATTCGTGCTCCTTTAATGTGCCATAGGATCTCGCACAAAACCCAGGGAAATGACCTATCGGACGCTTAGTTCAAATGCAGGCAGCGCAACTAAAGAATTCCAGCCCTTTGGTTTGCTTCTTGTTGAAGTTATGCATGACAATCCTCTTATCTTGGCACATAATTCAATTTTGCTCCTACCTTATCCTTTCCTTCTTTTCCGTGCCTTTCTCATATTCTTTTCTTCCTCTTTCTCCCTTGGCTTGTTACTTGAATTTTCTCCATTGCTCATTCCTAGAACTCCATAGCCATCTCTCCTCATCTCCTTCACTCACATGCTCTTTTTCGCTCATTTCTCCCTGCTTCTTCACATTTGCTCAGTTTTCTTTCTCCTAATCAAGCATATAAAGAACAAACAAAACATGACAAAATAAAAAACAAGGCAAAATGCCCCAAATTTACCAAAACAACAAAGCAAGCAAAGCTAGTTAAACCATCGAAGGAGATATTGTAAGCCAAAAACCAAGCCAAATTACAATAAATAAACATCAAAAGAGCGAAAAACAAAAAGTAAAACACCATAATTACTACAACTTCATTACTCTTATAGTTCTCTATGAGTTTTCTCATGAGATGAATTGCCTCCATTGTCGATCTCCTTGTCATATAGCCAAAATTGTTCCCCGAAATGTGCACTGATCTTCTTAACTATTATTTAATCAATTGCTCCCAAAGTTTCATAGTATGACTTGTTACTTGATCCTTGGTAGTTGAGACATTTGAACCTCACCTTTTCTCCTATACAGTGGGATTATGGTATTCTTATTCCCATCATTGCCATCTCGACACTTCCCCAAATCTTGTTGAAAAATGTTGTCCACCACTAAATCCTCTATCATCCAAAAATCTTTGATAGAGATACATCATAACCCATTTTGTTTTTTGACCCTATCTTTTTTGAAGCCCTTTTGACTTTCCCCTTTGAATATCCTCCTCACTATTACCATATTTCATGAGTAAGTATTACATCCCCAATATCTTTCCCCCTAATTCATTGAATAATTATCAAAGATTTCCTTGTATCCTTTATTTCTTTATCTTCAACCAAGACTCTTTTATCAACTTTCTTCACACATCCAATTGAATTAGTGTTTTTTCTCATACGGATAATTCTAACAATGCTCAAAGAAAACAGAAATTCATAGTCCAAGGGCCGGGTAGATGCTTAGGAGGCATGTTTCATTTGCTGTACACATTGGTTTTGTTGGAAGAAGCATGCCTTTTGTTCTAGTGAAACATGGGTCAATGTAAAATGCTTAAGCCTTTTCTAGTAGTAGTGTCTTCAATGCCATTGCATTACTGTTTTGAAGAGGCTTTAGCTAAAAGATGATGTGAAGGCCGACGCCTCACTTGTATTGCATGAATCGATATTATACTTTCCAATCCCTTTCCGTTACCTCCCAAAAAATCCCAATTTGGATCATCCCAAATTGACGAGTTAGTGGGTGCTTATCCATGCGATTATGCACTCTTCGAATAGGAAGCCATTTTCTAAAAAATCCTGGCTTTCGTGCTTTGGTGGGTTTCCGAATCCTTTCGAGACCATTTGTGTTGAAGGGTATATGTCCCAATTATCTCTATATATTTTCCCTCATCCTATCTTGATTTATGTTGTCTGCTGAGGGTCTTCAAGTGATGCATTATTTTAAATTTGAGTTGCTGCAGTCAAAGTCGCTAAATCCCAATATGTCCAATTTCTGCTTATCGAATCGGCAATTGAGATACTATTTATGCGGAAGAAAAGTAAAGAAGATTGGTAGGGTTCGAGGTGGGAGGATTGCGGGTGGACAACTAATAATACAGGGGGGGGGTGGGGGGGGGGGGCAAACAATGCTATGGTGAGGTTGGACGGAAAAATGCTAGGCACGAGGGAATTTATAATATCTCGAGCCAGATATTGACCAAGATGCGGCTTACAAGATTAAGTTGGCGTGGCTTAAATGGAATGTAGCCACGGGAGTGTTATGTGGTCGAAGCATTCATTTAAAGTTGAAAGTGAAATTCTACCGTACTATTATAGTGGTTCTCTATGGTACAAAATGTTGGGTTTCTAAGAAGGAGCACATACAAAAGGTAGGGGTTATGGAGGTGCGGATATTGAGATGGATGTGTGGGAACACTCTTAAGGGATATAAAATGAAGTTATCTGCAAAAAGTTGGTGTCTTAGTCATTGCAAGCAAGCTAAGGGAAAACCGCCTGCATTGGTTTGGACATGTGAGACGAAGACCTTTTCGAGCACCGGTGAAAGAGTGGGTTTAGGGAGATTTCAAACGAGCTAGGGAGCGACCAAAAATGACTTGGTTGGAAGGTATTAGAAAAGAAATGAAGCTTTTGGATTCACTCGAAAACGAGGTTCTCAATCGCCCTAGATGCAGGAGGAAAATTTATGTAAATGACCACATGTAATGATCAATTTTAGTTCTTATAGTCGAACACAATTATGGGACTAAGGCTTTGATCGATCGATTGATATTTTGTTATAAGCTTTGGAAAGTGAATATTCTTAGATAGAGTATATGAAGTCCAAACATCCAAAATATGACGTCAAACTAAAGCCCCACCGAATAACTTGGGCATTTAGAGATAGTCAATATGGAGGAAAGAAAAATTTATAAGTTGGTTAGCTACGCATGCATTTTTTTTTTTCATCATTATCTTTAGTTGTTTCAACTTCGAGATCCTTCTATTTCTACCTTCCTTGAAATGTCGCCATTCAAGGGCACATTTTTATATGTTCATTCGTCTAAGAGGAAGAAAACTAACGCCTCATTTTATTTTCATACCCCTAATAGCTTAATGATTGGGTTGCGTTATATAAATTTCTTCACTTTATTGTAGAGCTTTAGATGTTCATTTTTAGTTAAAATTAGTGAACAACATTTAGGCGGTATGGATTGTACATGTTTTGAAATGGGGTTGTTACAATTTAAGAAGAAATGTTTCATAGAAGAATCTTCTTTCCAAACGTTTCCATCGTGATTTATTCAACAAAAAACATGCTAAAGGAGTGAAGGTTTCCTCTAATTAGAGTATCAATGATGAGAAATCGCCTTCATTGCTAGTAATTTTTGCATGATGTACAAGAAAGTGGTTATTCAGATAGAGGAATACTTCCTTCGTATCAAAATAAATGTTTTACTTCAAAAAATTGCGGAGTCCTACGCTATTTTTTGTAGAGGAGAGAGATCAAAAGAAGTAAAGAGGGGGACCATTGTGATACAGAGTATTTCTTGCCCAAAAAAGAAGTGGTGCAATGAATTTGGTACATTATGTACAGAAAGTGATGGATTGATTTTGTGGGTCAAACTAGCCAACAACCAACTAAGAGTAGCTCACAGGGGAAGTATAATAGAATTACCTAGTTTGTCACTTTAGAGCTAGATTTATCACTAATGTTTTGTCTGAACCAAATTACAGCAACAACAAAGCCTTAGTCCCCAATTGATTGGGACCGGCTAGACATGAATCGATTAGAGGAATCACGAACGCATTTGCATAAGCTCTCCTCAAGCATCCTCTCCCCTAATGACCTCATGCTGCGAATAGCCACCCTCATCTAAGTTTTCATAGTTTTTCCTCTACCTTTCTCATATCCATCCTTTTCCCCCTTATAGGTGTGTTACTCGGTCTCGTTTTGTACATATAAACCACTTTTGATTATTTTTGCTCATAAATTTCTTATAGATTCGACTGCTACGTTCTTCCTACGAACCTCATTCATTATTTTATTATTTTTTGTGTTTGCACACATCCATAGCACATTTGTCTTATGAATGTGATAATATTTCGATTCCCAACATTATGTCTTGTATATTTTCCCTTCAATTCGTAGGGCAAAATCACAAGAAAAATGTGGAAATTCCCTTTCACTTTAACCAATTCGATTTGGTCATGTGAACTACATCTTTGTCCAATTCTTGGTTTTAAAAGGCGAAAGGCGCACCAAGGCGTAGAAGGGTTGTGCGCCTTGCGCTTTGCTTCTAGGCTTGCTTCATGTGCCTAAAAGAAAATCCCTAGAAAACTGTGGAGGTGTGCCTCAATGCGCCTCACAACTGCGCGTCAGTGAGCCTTTTAAGTCAAGGTGCGTCTCTGCGTTTGGAAGCCCCAAATTTGGCAGCATCTAGGTGCGCGCTTTTAAAACTAAGGTCCTATTTATCATCCTTTTGATTAGTAGATTCTATATAGTGTGTGAAATTAGGAAAAACTGAATACTAACTTCCTTCTAATATGATAGATAGGACGCAAGTGTTTGCAACGCGCTCCTTGTTCCACTAAATATACACTCCAAATATTGTGCCTGTGCTCACTTAAAACCATGCAATTGTAATACAAAAAATATACTTTCTACTAATTTTTTTCATCAATCAACACAATATCATCTATAAACATCATGCATGGAGGTACATGGTCTTGAATTATCCTCTTGGTTTTGTCCACAACTATGTCAAAAGGGAAAGAGTTGAGTGTTGAATTTTAATATATTCTTATTGCGATAGGGAACTCTTCTATTATCCCTAACACTCTTTCGCACCCTCATGCTAACACCTTCATACATGGCTTATATTATATTGATTTACTTTTTAGATATGTCTTTCCATGTTAAATTCTACCAAAGTACTTCATAATGATAATTCTCCTCAATATAATCCTCAACTTCTATATATCATCAAGACATTTGGCCGCTAACAATGCTTTTTTTTTTCCTTAATCTTTATCATCTTATAATGGTCTTTATTCTATTGGCTAACTGTAGACACCTACTTTTGTCCCCACCTTTAAGCCAATAATAAGCATATACCATGTTGCTTAATAGTGCGATGTCAGGAGGTGTGCAAATGTCCCACTTTCGATTATCCCGAAATTCCTAAAAATCCCAAAAATAAGTCAAAAACATTTATTAATATTTTTCCTTAATTTTCCATAATTTTCTAGAATCTTTCTCCAAATCAATGAAAACTATAAGTAGATCCTCCTTTGCTATTTAAACATGCTATCACACACCTCTCAAAAGTAAACCAAACAACGCTAACTAATATAGCCAAGGAAGTAGAGACCGAATGCACAGGGAAGCGTCGTAATCCAATTAGTTCTAAAAGTTCATATTGTGATTAGGGCCTTGATTATTATTAATGATTAACCAAAAAACTAATGGCGGTAATTAAACTAAGGATTGTCTCAAATTACCTACAATTTAGGGCAATCGGTTTACCATGAATAATCAATGTATTTACAAAGCATAAATCAACAAGTTTCACAAAATTCATCAAGTTAGGTTCCATTAATACTTTCAAACTTCAGCTTCCTCAAAACTCTTGTAACAACTCTCACTCTTGCCTAGACTCAATTTTCTTATTATTCAGTGGCCTATTGTGGTATTCTTGCAGCTCAACATTAAATTTAACAATTACCAAACAATACACTTACTTAAACCTGCTCACAATTTAACTGCAAATAATGAAACTCAATAATAGGAACTTGATTGCTAATCATGAACTAATTAATTAACAAAAATGTACTCCATTAACAAGCTCATGGATCCCCCAAACCCTAGAAATGAAACTACTCGCTCATGGCTACAAACAACCACAACAGACTCAAAAGTATTCATAATTAAACAATTAATCAAAAATAATAAAAACAAATCACTAGTCCTAATTATTAAAATAAAAGTTATAAACAAACTAAATAAAAACATAAACTAATGAGAAGGAGAAGTGAAGAATTATCAATAACTGAAGAAAACTTGAATTGATTGAATCGGAATTGCAATTGTTGACAATGAAACTTTTTTTCCAATTACAAAACCCTTAAACTAAAAGCTAAATCTAGAAGAATTCTAATTAACTAAACCTAAATTCTAGTTAGAGAGAATAATCATTTAAAAACCAATGTTTAGAAATTCGTGCTCCTTTAATGTGCCATAGGATCTCGCACAAAACGCCAGGGAAAATGACCTATGCGGACGCTTAGTTCAAATGCATGCAGGCGCAACTAAAGAATTCCAGCCCTTTGGTTTGCTTCTGTTTGAAGTTATGCATGACAATCCTCTTATCTTGGCACATAATTCAATTTTGCTGCCTACCTTATCCTTTCTTCTTTTCCGTGCCTTTTCTCATATTCTTTTCTTCCTCTTTCTCCCTTGGCTTGTTACTTGAATTTTCTCCATTGCTTCATTCCTAGAACTCCATAGCCATCATCTCCTCATCTCCTTCACTCACAATGCTCTTTTTCGCTCATTTTCTCCCTGCTTCTTCACATTTGCTCAAGTTTTCTTTCTCCTAATCAAGCAATATAAAGCAAAACAAAACATGACAAAATAAAAAACAAGGCAAAATGCCCCAAATTTACCAAAACAACAAGAGCAAGCAAAGCTAGTTAAATCCATCGAAGGAGATATTGTAAGCCAAAAACCAAGCCAAATTACAATAAATAAACATCAAAAGAGCGAAAAACAAAAAGTAAAACACCATAATTACTACACACTTCATTACTCTTATAGTTCTCTATGAGTTTTCTCATGAGATGAATTGCCTCCATTGTCGATCTCCTTGTCATATAGCCAAAATGGTTCCCCGAAATGTGCACTGATCTTCTTAACTATTATTTAATCAATTGCTCCCAAAGTTTCATAGTATGACTTGTTAGCTTGATCTCTTGGTAGTTGAGACAATTTGAACCTCACCTTTTCTCCTATACAGTGGGATTATGGTATTCTTATTCCACATCATTGCCATCTCGACACTTCCCCAAATCTTGTTGAAAAATGTTGTCCACCACTAAATTCCTCTATCATCCAAAAATCTTTGATAGAGATACAATCATAACCCATTTTGTTTTTTGACCCTATCTTTTTTGAAGCCCTTTTGACTTTCCCCTTTGAATCCTCCTCACTATTTACCATATTTCATGAGTAAGTATTACATCCCCAATATCTTTCCCCCTAACTTCATTGAATAATTATCAAAGATTTCCTTGTATCCTTTATTTCTTTATCTTCAACCAAGACTCTTTTATCAACTTTCTTCACACACTCAATTGATATGAGTGTTTTTTTTTCTCATACGGATAATTCTAACAATGCTCAAAGAAAACAGAAATTCATAGTCCAAGGGCCGGGGTAGATGCTTAGGAGGCATGTTTCATTGCTGTACACATTGGTTTTGTTGGAAGAAGCATGCCTTTTGTTCTAGTGAAACATGGGTCAATGTAAAATGCTTAAGCCTTTTCTAGTGAGGTAGATGTCTTCAATGCCATTGCATTACTGTTTTGAAGAGGCTTTAGCTAAAAGATGGATGTGAAGGCCGACGCCTCACTTGTATTGCATGAATCGATATTATTACGTTCCAATCCCTTTCCGTTACCTCCCAAGGAAAATCCCAAATTGGATCATCCCAAATTGACGAGTTAGTGGGTGAGCTTATCCATGCGATTATGCACTC
This sequence comes from Suaeda aralocaspica, assembly GCA_016808085.1. Classification (NCBI taxonomy): domain Eukaryota; kingdom Viridiplantae; phylum Streptophyta; class Magnoliopsida; order Caryophyllales; family Amaranthaceae; genus Suaeda; species Suaeda aralocaspica. The sequence goes on from PYUH01000138.1 coordinate 1,553,317, forward strand.
TTCGAATAGGAAGCCATTTTCTAAAAAATCCTGGCTTTCGTGCTTTGGTGGGTTTCCGAGATCCTTTCGATGACCTATTTTGTGTTGAAGGGTATATGTCCAAATTATCTCATATGATTTTCCCTCATCCTATCTTGATTTATGTTGTCTGCTGAGGGTCTTCAAGGTGATGCATTATTTTAAATTTGAGTTGCTGGCAGTCAAAGTCTGCTAAATCCCAATATGTCCATATTTCTGCTTATCGAATCGGCAATTGAAGATACTATTTATGCTGAAGAAAAAGTAAAGAAGATTGGTAGGGTTCGAGGTGGGAGGATTGGCGGGTGGACAACTAATATACATAGATCACTTGTATGAATTTTTGCTACTGCGCCAAAATACAAGTGCTTCATAGAAGTGCAAGTTCTGCACTCAACAATGTTTCTTACTAATTACTAAAGAGCTGTTATTTATGCTAATGGATTGCAGGATCTGCTAGGGATTGGGCAATATCGACCTGGTGTGAGCCATAACCACACACCCCGATAACCTTGGTTCTACCTCACAGTCAGCTATTCAGTGAAAATGAGAATATTAGAGACTATCATTATATATTATTCAGCGAAAAAGAGCTTCAAAGTCTTTTCATCCTATTTTAGCAACAGGAGGCATCAAAACATTAAAATGAAACCCTTCGGAATGCTACAAAAACTGTGTTCTGTTGATAGAAACGTAAAGGATACTGCTCAACTGTAAATTTATTACGGAAGTTTCTTTCCACTCACATTTTGTTGTATTACCATAGTCTACTCAATATAGTGTGGTGAAGTCATTCAGGACAGGATGCTTCTTGCAGAAGTCCTCTAGAGAGTAGGCAATAGTTTAGAGAATTCTTTATTCAGTATTTGTATATTCTGTATCTCTTAGCCTTCTGGAGTCCTGATCAATTAAAAGAAAAATGTTAACATGAACCATTGATCTAAAACATAGCTGTTGTGCATGTGTGCTAATTTTAAACTCCCGATTGTATGATATAAATTGTCTCGATAAACAAAAGGAGATACATATATAAATATGTTAAATAACACCCATTTTTTCTAATATTACAGGAGAACTTTTCCTCCAATAAAGATTTAGTTGATGTAATTATGCCTAAATAAAACTAACCTGGAAATAACTTTGCAAGTAATGAAAATTATACGAACCCTTTTTGTTACTTCCTCCATTCCTCAATATTTGAGGCACAAACCCATTTGTGAGATCTTTAGCTCAAATGTTACAAAAATTGAGAAACAGAGGGCAATGTTTAAAAGAAAAAAAAAATGTAGAGGAGCACAAAAGCCACAAAGCATGACAACATTGGTACATCAAATCTATAGCCACAAATTTTCAGTTTTACGAGCTAAATCAATACAAAGAATGAAAAAAATATTGAGTAAAATAAATTAAATACTTTACGTTCTTTCCCTTCACAAATGTACAAATACTGGAATACTAAAAGACATCAAGAATAAGAGGTGAACTAGTTTTAAAATCAACAATACTTTATGCATCATCTTGAACGTGGCGATTATGCACTTGATTGCTCAGGTTTTGTTGGTGGTGGCACCTCATCTTGTGGTTTTTCCTCTTTTGGTGGCTCCTCCGAAAGAGGAGGAGCAGTCTCAACAAGAGTTCCTTCAGCAGCTGTCTCATTAGATTTTTCTTTAGCAGCTGTCTCACCAGAATTTGCTTCAGCAGCTGTCTCATCGGATTTTTCTTCAGCAGCTGTCTCATCGGATTTTTCTTCAACAGCTGTCTCACCGGATTTTTCTTCAACAGCTGTTTCACCGGATTTTTCTTCTGTCGCAAGATTATCCTTTACTTCTTTCTTGCTTGGCTCTTGAGTTGGTGGGACTTCTACTTCCCTTGGTTTTTCTTTTGTCACTATAAACGTTGACACTTTTTCGAATATGAATAATACTGGACCAGGAATTAGTGATGGTCCAAATTTTGAACATGCTTCACAAACTGGTTTTGATCCTGGGAAATCTGCTCAACCAACCAAATTGTTCACGATTATATAAAAGAATGACACAAATAGTTGAATTGTTGATCATGTACTCAAGGTTTCTTGCACATTATTGTTTTATAACAGTGGTGTGGTAAAAAAAAAGATGATGTACACTGAAAAATACAAATTGAAGCAAGTCATGCATGCTACAATGAATCTAAAGTAAGCAAGTAACCGTTGTCAAAATCCAAATTGCAGTCCTAAACAACCCCATACGTCATCATGCCATATTGCAAGGGGGGCTTTGGTGGTTTACTTGAAAAATGAACCACCAAAGCCAAAGGTGATCCGTTATCCTAATCCTTGATTTTGGTAGTTAAATCTAAAAGGTAGTTAACCTATTCAAGTTCAAGCGTTAGAATAAATTTGACCACCTTTGGTATTGGTAGTTCATTCCAATATTGCAACCGGTAAAATTCTCTATAAAATCTAATTCTGAAATTGGTACATACGATTATCACCCCATACAATAAATGGTGGTTGTGACATGAGACGTTACAACTCACAAGACCAACAAGTCAATAACTTATAACAGGACATGATTTCAGAGAGGTATGCATGATACACTACATCACTACATACATGCTTTTGACTTTTGGTGCAAAACTCTACAAGAAATGATGTAAAGTTGAAGAGTAGATTAACTCACTAATTTTAACGAGCTCATCTATGAACTTTTGAACCTTAGTTGAGTGCTTCTTGAGAGCAGCTGCTTTAGGATCTTTTACTAAAGTCTGTAAATAAGAGAATTCAATTTAACAGAAAATTAAGCAAATTAAACATATTCAACCTTTTCCTTTAGAATTACCGTACTTTTCCGGAGAAAGAAACCAAGCAAGTGAAAATTAGCAGGGTGTATCATGTATGTAAATTTACTTTTATATAGTTTTCCATAGGTTTACTCTTATTTATTTGATAATATCCCGAGTAACAACAATTTATAACTTTAATTATATATTTATAAAAATTATATATTAATTAAATGTATGAGTCAAACGAGATCTATATCAAACTTAAAAGAGAATAGTGTAACTTTTAAAATCTTGCAACTAAAATGTGCTGACCTTGACTTCAGGTGAAGAAGCTTCATAAATCTTTAGTACTTTTGGTTGCAATTCTGCTTTCTTCTCCTCAAATTCCTTTGATACTTCCTCCTAAACATGTACATGCGATTCACAACAAAAGAAATAAATAAATTAGATCAAACTGGATACACATTTTAATCTTTTACTATTATTGACATACTTCCATGCATATCATCAATTATGCATTCCGCATAAAAATAAAATGACAAAATAATTTGAGATCAACTAAACATAAATTAATAAAAAATAGCAAGAGTTATATACAAAAATTCAAGCCTGCCTCACAAATGATACGTAGTTTGTAATCATTAAACACTTATAAAATCTCAATGCATGATGGTTATTTCAATGCATGGGGTTATTTTTAAGGAAAATGATATATAGCCCTTAAATAAATAATGTGAAGCTAAAATTAAACCAAGTATTTATTATCTTAAATAATGTGAATTTTTATCATAAATTATTTCCTTTTAAATAAATGAATTTAATGCTTAAACATAGCACTTAATATCATTTTCCTATTTTTAATACTCCCCTATGAATCATGTTAGTATTCTCATTTTTTTTGGTTTTATTGGAACATAAGATGAATTGTAAGAACGGTACCTTGGAATCGTCAAAGGTTTTGCATGCTTCATCGGCAGCAGCTTTTTTGACTAAATCTTTTCCAAAAACTTTCTGAATCTTCGGAAGAACCTTTGTTTTCCAATAACCCATCTTTGGAACCGTTGGTGTCCTACGTTACGCTTTCCGTAAAGAGTGTTTCGAAGATTACCTATTAAAAACCACAACAAATTATTATATATAATGAAATGAATGAACCTAATTCTAATTCTAATTCTATTTTTTTTTTATTTGGGAAAGGAAACCTAAATTTAAATCCAATGTGAATATTTTGGCTAACAACTTTTATCCCTTTGCGAAATATATCTTTGGAATTCCGATACTAAGTCAATATCAAATTAAACTTCCCAAAAATAAGTTTGGTGGCAAATAAATGACAGGCTTATGATTGATTTGACAAAATTAGGTAGGTAAAGCCAAACACTTCAATTTGACAAACAAGACTAATTAGTCTAAAACTTTGGATAAATCTTCTAGAATATGTTGTCCAAAGTTTTGGTCTAATACGTAACCTGTTGTACACAAGCTTTTAATCTTAACCATTAGGACACTAGGACAAGTTATTATTAGTAAATCATAATACTAATTTGATCGTTGAGGTGTAGCATAAAATTTAAAAAGTTATATTTAAATAAATATATTGAGAGTTTTTAATAGGTAATTATTAAAAATTTCAAATAGATAATGATGTGAATCTTCAGGATAAATCAAGTTGGATTTATAATTAGGCATGATTGGTAAGATTATTATTTTAATTCCTAAACACGATTTGCGTGTAATTAATAGTTTTATTTTTAGCTTTCATAATTTATGAATTTTACTTCATAGAACAATACTGAGATAGATTTAATCCATTCTTTTTCTTTTTCGGATTTAGAACTTGGCCCACTGCGCATAACCCTTCTCCTCTTCCTCATGTGGCACAACTATGCTTTTTTCTCCTCTATGTAGACTTAAGTATTTGCTCATCATCATCATCACCACACTATTATTGATAATATATTTGATCGAGTGTTACCTATATCATCTTACATAGTTTGATGCCTACATTATCTAGACGTAGATTTAATCTAGTCAAAGCGTCCAATTTTCTCCCGCTTCAACTACGGGGTGTAATAAAGATAGAATATTCATCAAATATTTAGTCCATAGGTTTATGATATTGTATTTAGAAATAATATCTTATATAATCTAAGATAAATCTATAATATCATTAGAATAATATTTAAGAAACTATATCTTTTGTAATTGTAACCCTATGACTATCATAGCATCATCAATGGAATTCACCTTAATTGGGGGAATTTACACAAACTAACAAAAAAATTATGGAGAAGAAGGGGGAGGAAGAGAGTGCTATTTTTCATCAAATTATCTCAAATTTTGTAGAGATAGTGTATATGAAGGGAGGAGTTCCTCCCCCATGCCCAACCTAACAAGTTGTTAATAAAATCGTCTTACCGATAAAACCTAAACTATATGTACATGTTCTTTAACTATTTGATTTTTCAACTAAATTAATATATATTATTATAACTATTTAATGTTCTTACCAAATAAGAACGTTTTATATAAGTTTTTAAAAGCCTTAACCAATTATATATCAAAAACGCAACTTGCCTCCCTTTGTTTCTTTTCCCTCAAGATAGGCTATTAGAAAAACTATTTCAGAGCCCGTGTAAGTCCAAAGAGGTAGTGCACTTGTACTAAATTATCATTTCATATTTCGCTCAATCACATATGCAATACATGCTACCAATAGTCAATTATCATTTAGGCTAACTATTGAATAAATAAAATAAAACTCTAAAAAATCATAAACCATAATAGTAATAGAAAAACCACGGATTACATACATGCTACTACAAATTAGCTTGAGAGATCATAAATACGAATTTCACAAATAAGAAAACCTTCGATGAACAAAAACGCAAATAAGACCGTCTTATATGCTACTACAAAATAGCTTGAGAGATCATAAGTACGAATTTCACAAATAACAAAACCTTCAACGAACAAAAACGAAAAAAAAAAAAAAAAAGAATTCAAGATGAAATATATGTAAGTTTTACCTGGAAAGGATGAATTGAAGGCAAAGGAGAAAACTTTAGAAAAACAAAACACAAGAATAATAATGATACTTATATAAAAAAAGAATAATAATAATAATAATAATAATAATAATAATAATAATAATAATGAGATATGAAAAAAACAACACAGGAATTTGTGTTTAGGTGCGTTGTAATTTCCAATCAAAATCAAAAATTTAATGCACGACAGCAATAGAAATTAGCCAACTGCCACTCCAAAATTAGCAAGTTTTTGAAACTACTAATACTGTGGTATATCACCGTATTAATTAACATATATAGACAATAATTTCAACACTAAAATAACCTTTAAGTTGTGTTTTAATTACAAAAATACCATAATACTTGGACAATTGGACAACTGTACAAGAAAAGCACAACTCAATAAGCAAAGCCAGCCTGCCATGTCAATATCTTTGCCTGCGTTTTATTGTCTGCTTCTACAAATGACATGTGAATATTTGATCTTCTATCCACACCTACTGATTGCATGGCAAATTAATATTAATATATATACTCCGGGTATGTCTAAAAACCTAATAGAATAATTGGGGAAAGTTGGTATCGTCATATAGGCCCTTGGTAGCTACTAGCTGGTCTGACTAATCGGTTATATCGATCGGATAACTAGATTTATTAGATGGTAGCTGCAAGTTGTTTTATTTGATAATTAGTTATTAGTTGTTTATTGTTAGAATGTAAAATTACCTTAAAGGACATGCTTATTTTAATTAAGGAGTGAAATCATTTTAATTTATAAGGGTAAAATTGTAATATAGTTATTTACCTGCCAAAAGCCAAAGGTAAAAGCTCCTCATACAAGCTTATAGCTTTTTGCTTAAAAGCTAATTTTTTTAGCCAATTTAAAAAGCCAAAAACCAAACAAGTGTTTTGTCTATTTGACCAAGACAAACAAGCCAAAAGACAAAAACTAGTTGAAATTTAAAGTTGGCAACCAAGCACCCCATAAAATTTTATGCTTTCTTAACGAATCGAATCGAATCGACCAAGCACCCCACAAACACCCCATATTTTTTTTTTGATTTAAATAGTCAAACATATAAATCGAATCGATCATATTAGATAAAAAAATTTATACGTCACATAAGAAATTTTATCCAATAATAATAAAGATAGATTGACAAGATAAAACCTAAATTAAAGATAAATTTATATTTAAGGATATATTATCAAATAGAAAATTATGCAAATTAGATATAAATAATCTACAATTCTACATAGTGTGACAAATGGTCACAAATCTAATAAGATCTCATATGATAAAATTGGTTAAATGGGCAAAACTCTTTGATATTGTAAATTGGTTAAATGTAGTACTACATGATAATTTTTTCCCAATAAATATGTTGAAGATTAAGTACTCATATATGAAGTGCTATTTTATATGACTTTAATTATAATATAATAAGATATACTCTTCATTTTTTTTAGATGCTACATTCGTTTTTTCACATCTCACATGACGCAACTCACAATATTAATATTTCGAGTTTCGTATAATAAAAAACTATAAAAATTATATTTTTGAAAACATTGAGACGAATCAAATAAGTTTCCATATGACTGTTTTTATTTACGGATTAAACAAAAAATTGAGTCAAAGTTACATTATGAATAATATCAAAACTCTCAATGTAGCAAGTAAATGTAGCAAGTAAATAAAGACTGAGGTAGTATTTATGATTACAACTCATGATTTCGATCAATATCTCTTAATATTATTTGAGTCATGATTGATATGAGAAGACACATAAAATGAGCAGTGAAAAAATTGATTTTAATCCAATATATAGTTTATAAAAGTTGTTATAATTAAATGAAAATCTATGTGTCAAATAAATAGCAGTATAAAATAATTGAATGAAATTAAATTTCAATAGTAATATATTCAGATTTTGAAGGAAACAAATTATTTGTTAGATAAAACAAGTCAATCTTGTAAAACAATATATTGCATTAAAGCTTGTGAATCGCACGGATTTCAACATTAATATACATCTAAAATAAAATAATTGGAATTGGAGAGCATTCAGAGCACCACGTAGGATTTTATCATTTCTAAACCAATCATGTTTCAAATAATAAATTTCTTTTTTTATTAAAGTAATTCTCATGCCACATAAATAAATCAAACCAATCATACTAAAGATAGATATATATTATACGCCACATAAACAAATTTAGTCAATGATTTTAAAGACGATAATTTAATAAGATAAAATCAATAAGATAAATATTATAAGATTAATTACAATTGGAGAATATTCGGGGCGCCACGTAAGATTTTGTCCCTTCTAAACAAATCATGTTTTAAACAATTAATTTCTTTTTGATTAAAATAATTCATGCCACATAAATAAAAAGAACTAATCATATTAAAGATAAAAAAAAAAAAATATTATACGCTGCATAACCAAATCTAGCCTATATTTTATGACTTTGTTAAGTGTTCATGGTGAACAAATTGCCTTAGATTTTAATTAATTTGAGTAAATTCCCATTAAGTTATGTTATTAATTTAACTAGTCATAATTTCTCAACCAAGTCTGTTAATACAGTTTAGGTTTTTCAGAACTAATAAGAATTTAATCGCTTCTCTAAGGATTCAATCCCTACTTCCCCAACTATAGTAGTTAGTTTCATTCGGTTATTTTTCAGAGGTGTGCAATAGCATGTATTAGTGTTCTATAAAGACCAATTGACTTTCACATGCTCAAATTTCATGTCAAGATACCAATTATGTAGTCACAAATACTCTTTGGGAGTTTGTTAATAGCCATCAACATTGTAAAAATAAAATTGTACAACGGAGTATTAAAAAAACATTGTGTTTAAGTTCTACAGGAAGCTATAATATGATATTAGATTGATAAAATATATAACTTTGTCATGACTATAAGCCCATTGGAGTACAAATCTTGTTAATTTCCATCAAAATTGTAAATTACCGATAAGTCCATTCCTTCATGTATATGCATAATTGCATGTTATTCACCAATTCCATCATACACCGGTGTCATAATATAATTTGCATGACCTTTTTATTTTACAATAATATCTGAAATCATTTTTCATTGCTACCATTGTAACTTATAATTTCTTATATCTTAGGCCATCAATTATATTTCAGTTCAGATTGTTATATAAACTTCCGGGCGTATGGATTATGGTATTAACATACTATTACATTTTTTTAAGTATCAACTACACTGACTTGCCATATATCACTTCTTTATTTGAATCCGATAGTACAACTTACACTTTCAGTGTAGTAATTCAAATATATTTGGCAAGATTTATCTCAATGTATACACATAATGTAATCAAAATGTATCTTTTAACGCTATGCATCAAAAGTCATAATTGAACACAAAACAAAGAGGGTTTCCCCACATCTATCCGTGAGATGTGGGGTTAATGGTATCACATGTCAAAGTTGTAATTATTGTGAGAATTTTGGTTTGTATAGGTTTTGTATTGGTTATGTATTTGTAGTCGTACTTGGTCGTATTTGGTATCTATTGAAAAGCGTGTTGTAATGTTGGTGGGGCTTTGATATTTTGTGAATTTTTTTTACACATGTTATTGGTCCCTTGTTTAATTTTCTCCAAACATTCACTTTACCATTTTTCTCTAAACATTTACTTTACCAATTCAATTATATATATTTTTTACATATGTAAGTGGTCACTTGTTTAATTTTAGTTGTTTTCATTGTCGAGGAGGCGAATTGAGTCTAATACAGGATATCCATGCTCTTTTGTAGGTACAGGTAATTGAATAAGTAAGGATAGCCATGCTCTTTGCGTAATTTAGTCTTCGAATACCATACAATTGTTCTTTAGCCACACATGAAAACATTTTCAATTGGTCTTGACAATGATCCTGTGTGGTTTCGATTTGACAAATAATTGTTCCGACAACCACGACATTGGTACAAATACGACTATTCAGAAATTGAAATTTAAGATAGTTTAAGTGACAATTTCTGAAAGTTTGAAATTGTACAATCAAAGAACAAAGACACACTAGCGTAAACCACAGCTTCTTGCATATGACATTCAATATCAACCATTACAGTTTTCACTTCTCCGAGTTCAACTCCATTATCTGACACATAGCAAGACGTCTTTGCTTCACATTCATCAAGTTTATAAATAAATATCATAAATAAATATCCACCACAATCACCAGCATAACCATCCACAAACAACTTTTAAATTATAAATATTACAAATAAATACTCATTTACTCTTTTACGAGTTTCCCTTCTCATCTTAATGACATGCCCTCCTTCCTTGACCTTGTCACCTACACTTCCATTCATACCCTATAAGTATTAAAAATTGATTACAAACGATAAGCAAGTCAACTTCTACTACTGGATTTGGAAAAATAACCTTACATCAACAACTACATCACCAAAACATACGCGTATTTCCACCGCTTGGTCACTTACTTCCTCCTGAACAACCGCCGATGATTCCTCAACAAGTCTACGTTTCTTATGAAGAATCCTAGGAACACCACCTTCTGTATCGTTCAACCCACTACCTGCTTCAATGACAACATCATCATACCCACTGTTTATCATGTCCATGAATTTTTATTTCCTGCAAAACAATATCGACACAATTAATTTGACATTAACAGGTCTGTTTTTACTAAACTATAATTTCGATACTACCAACAAAACTACCAAGATCTACAATTAATTAAAAAATACGAATAACTAATCTAAAGAAAAAAAAAAAAACACCACCTACCAATAAAAACAGCACCTACAAATATCAGATCTAAAAAAATAAAAACACCATCTACAAATACCTTTTTGTTGCGGTCATTTGCCTACCTTTTGCTTCGCTTTTTGACCGCAGCATATGCCAGAGAAGCAAAAAGGTAAAAACTTTATGCTGCGGTCATTAGCGAAGCATAAAGTTGAACTTTATGATGCGGTCATATAAAGGACCGCAACATAAAGTCAATTCCCTCCATTATTTGTGAGACTTTATGCTGCGGTTGTTATATATGACCGCAACATAAAGTATTTTTCCCTCCAAAAATCAAGACTCTATGCTTCGGACAATAAGTGTGACCGCAGCATAAACTTCTTATGTGTGTATATATATATATATTTTAATATTCACTAGCTTCTACAATTGCTAATCAGAATATTATTAATAATAATGATTATTATTATTAATATATTAATACTAATAATTAATATATTAACAATAATAATCATTAGTATTCATAAATTAAATTATATAACAAATTAAGTTAAAAACAACGATAATATTAATATTATTAATAACAAAGTAACAATACATAACCTAACTTACAATTTAAACATGCATACATATATATGTCACTCCACCTACTTAATATATAATTACATTGACCAATTGAATTCTTTTACATCATCATCTTGCACCAAATTAAATTGAGTGCTCATTACAAAAAATATAAAGTGATAAAACTAGCTAGCTTCTCTCTAACTTTAATAATTTTTTGAACGGTATATGGTCCTTGACGTCTTGTCGACTTCAAAACCTTTAAATTCATTAAAAACAAGGAGATATTAATTATTACACCAAAAATTGCCGAATACAGAAAAGCAGAACAGAAACCAAAGGCAAGAAACCAAACTTCAGAAAACGAAACTGCAGAAATCGAAACTGCAGAAATCGAAACAGCACAAACAGAAACAGAAAACAGCTGAAAAAATACAAACATGAACAACAACTGTACTACAGAAACAGAAACAGCAGCAACCTAAACCATAACTGCAGAAACAGTAACAAAAACTGCAGAAACAAAAACTGCAGCAACAGCACAAACAGCAGAAATAAAAACAACAGCAACCGAAATAGAAAATGCAGAATTAGAAACACAAACTACCTGGGAGGCTCTTTAAGAACCAAAATTCAAAGGCATGGAGGGCACAACTCTTGTAGTATTGCCTCAAACATCAAGCATTTCTCAACCCAAAGTTCTTTAATAACAATCAGTCCACGGCAAGCTATAACAGCTTCTAATAGACCCTATACTGAAAAGAGAGAGTAACATACATTATCTATGATATTAGCATTTTATTTTTATATTAGTTAGTTAGGCTAATTAATTACTCATCAAACTAAAATTTTAGGGTGTTATGGGAGCACTTGATGGGACACACATAAAGATGACGGTTCCTGTCGAGGATCGTCCTCGTTATCGAGATAGAATGGGCGACCTTAGTATTAATGTCATAGCGGCATGTGATTCAAATCTTCGTTTCACATATGTGCTACCCCGGTTGGGAAGGATCCGCGTCAGATCCTCGCATTCTTCGGGATGCTTTGAGAAGACCTAATGGCCTTAAAGTACCAAAGAGTAAGGTTTTAGACTTGTTAAGGGGGTCACTTTATATTAAATCTAAAATGACAATGCTAATATTTGATCATGCAGATAAATATTTTCTTATGGATCTTGGCTTCACAAATTGTGAGGGTTTTTTAGCCCCTTACAAAGGTACTCGCTACCATTTGAATTTGTGGCGAGGGAACACTCCAACTAATGAGAAAGAACTTTTTAACTTGCGACATTCTTCCGCAAGAAACACAATTGAGAGAGCCTTTGGTTTACTAAAAAAGCGGTGGAGCATTATTAGAGATCTTAGTTTTTTTGATAAAAAGACCCAAATTAGGATTGTCAATGCTTGTTTCATCTTACATAATTTTTTGAGAGAGGAAAAAATGGAAGAATCAAGCTTATTGCAAGAGGTTGAACAAGACTTGTTAAACATGGAAGCAAGCGATGTAGAAGAGGAAGATGATGATTATGTTGTGTTTGCTCGATCAAGTAATGAATGGAATGAATTTAGGGATAATCTTGCAAAAAAAAAAATGTTTTATAACTTTATAGGAAGAAGAACTCGAGCTCGACATAGTTGATTGGGAGATAATAGGTGAGCTATTATCTCCTATTGTGTTCTGTTTTGTTTAATTTCTCTGTTTTTTTTTTCTGTTTTATTATCTTGCATGTTTTTGCTTTGTGTTCTTTTGAAGCTTGTTTAGAAAGAGTAGAGAAGTCTTGAGTTGATTCAAATCTTAAATTTAGTTGAATCTTTTGATCTTCAATTTGAATTTAGTAACTTGGTGTCACAGGCTTATTGAACAAGCTACATTTTCTTGGTGGTTGCATTAACAAAGCTTTGACAATACGACTGTTAGTTTGGTGAGCTGGAATTCTTTCATTTGTGTCGTATTGTCTATTCAACAATCCTTCTACCTTTCCAAACAAAACATTGAAATTTGAATTCCGAATTTGAAATTCTAAAGTTTCTCCAAACACCACATTTGGAATTGAATTCTTGAAATTGAAAATTAAGAATTGAATTCAAGTATTTTAAATGAAATCCTTGTATCCAAACACAACCTAATGGAATTTAGGAAAATTTTGTTGCCATTTTTTTTTTCGAAACACACCTTTTAAAACCGCTTTTGTGTAAAGACACCTAAAATAAAAATTTTGTTGCGAGGACAGACCATGTCTCGTTGTCTTTGGTTGACCAAGTTTGATCGGCCTTTGACCAGTCTTTTTTAGTTGAACTCCTTCCTAGGGGTTCCACACACTAACCTATCTAGAATTATCTTACTTTTGTTTATATTAACATCATATCTCTAATATGGTACATCATAGTCCACTGTATTTGTAAAATCACATCATGAGTTCACTACATCATACTACATGGTAGGTATATCATACCACAAAAATCACCAATTAAAACATATGACACAATAATTACGGAATTAGCCAAAATGCCCGTGGGTGGTGGTTTTTAAATAAATGAACCTGTTTTAATGAAACTATTTGGTTAGATGTATGGTAGGACATGTGAATAGGCTATTGCGTACCTCTCAAAAATAACCGAACAACACTAACTAATATAGCTAGGGAAATAGGGATCGAATCCTCAGGGAAGCTATTAAATCTTATTAGTTCTATAAAGTCTAAAATGTGTAAGGGGCCTTGGTGGAAAATTCGGTAAAATCTACTAAACTAAGGAAGCAAAAACTAAAACTAAGGAAAAATGACGGGAAAATATGAATTAAACTCTATTAATGGAAACCTAGCTGACAATCGGTTCACTATGATCAATCAACAAACTCATTAAACACTCACTAATCAATTCATTGGCATTCATTGAACTAGAGCTCACTAATTCTCTCGAACTTAGACTCCCTCAAAACTCCTTTACCGGCTCTCGCTCGCATAAATTCGTTTTTGCCTATTATTCAATGGTCTAATTGTTGCAATCTTACCTCTCGGCCTCAATTTCGACAATAACCTAACTTACAACTAAATCTGGCCACAATTTAATTGCAATCAATAGAAATCAATAATAGGAATTCAATTAAAAGCCAAGAACTAATTAATGAACATAAAATAAATTCATTACATGATCATAGATCCTCTATCCCTAGAGAAAAAGACTAATCACACATAATTAAGGGAACTAAAACAAAAACAAAATTAAATAGCATGATCATAATCAAAGACTAATTAAAACTAGAATTAAACTAAATTAATTACTAATAAAAATAAATTAAAAATCAAAATAACAAGACTAATTTAATCTAAACTAAAAACTAAGAAACTAAAGAGATTCATGAATTAAAAAGAATTGAAAAACATAAAGAAAGAGATTACCAAAATAATGAATGAATTGCATTAATTGGAATTGAATGTTCAAGAACAAATTAAGTGTATCTAAAATTCTAGAGAGAAAAGAGCTTTTAGGATTCCTAAGTCTAAAAATATGACAAAAACTAGTTAGGGTCGTGCCCCCCTTACATTGAGTATTTATAGTATTTAGGTTTAATTAGAATAAACCCACGAGCAAAAACCGCAAAGAAAAGCTGAGCGAACCAATTTCCGTAGCACCTGCGCCCGCATAGGTCAAAAGACCTTTGTTCCCTGTGCCCGCATGGTGAGTTTTGAGTGAATTCTGATAAGTCTGATCTATTTTGCGCCCGCATAAGCCATAGTGGATTTAACCTATGCGCCCGCATAGAATTTCTTGAGCTAATTATTGACGATCTTCCTAGATTCTTCGCTCAATTCTTCAAATCTTGTTTGTAGCTTCTCGTAACTTGGCACGCATCCCAAGACAAGTGGTTTTTGACTCGTTTTAACTTCGAATGACTTCATGACTCTCTATTACGCTCCCGTAACATATAAAACAAAACCGAAAACTACGCATAATAACCATAAAAGGCTCCAAAAGTCAACTAAAGATGCTAAAACCGTTCCAAAACATAACTTAATTGATTTAATTGATTTGTTACCATTTGCATCAGTCCATGTCACGAGACCAACATTAGGCATATCATGAACAACAGGTTCGGCGCCAACAGTAGCCTGTGCTATTACATTATTATTATTATTGAATTTACTACAATTGAACCAAGTAATACAATAAACATACACAAAAAAAAAAAAAAAAAAGTAACTAAATAATTAATAGCATACAATGATTCCCACCCAATAGACTAGTAAAATCAACCAACCTGGTTTTGGTTTTGCTTTTGCTGACGAGTCTGCATTGGCATTGTTTGTGCACCCTTTCCCTAACTAGCTTTCACTTTGTTCTTCGGCTTGGGTTTTGGCTTTCTCCGCTTCTAATATGAGACGATTATTACTGCGATGTCTCCCTCTTTTCTTAGGTATGGGAGGGTCTTTGATCAACTGATGACCAAACAGGGCGACTTCAATTGGGCCATCTAGGCAACTACCATGTTTCAAAGACACAACGGTCATCCTTTTACTAGTGGAAGAAGGATCAATAGAAGGAGTGGCAGTGAAATTCATGGTGGCATAAGAGCCAGTGTTCTCACAAGCGGTAGCGTTGGAACCCTCTACCAAAGCCTTTATCCCAGCATTTTTTTCCTCGACAGGATTGAGAATCATTTGCCTATCTTCCATTACGATTGTTCTCTTCACGAATAACAGCTTTGGAACAAACATTCTCAAAAGCAGGCAAGAACTTATTAAACCGTCGCACTTCCGTTGTCTTCCCGGGTCATGGTAAGCAACCTTAACTCTACCGTGTTTACGCTTGACATCTTTTCACCACCTTCTCAATATATACTTCTCCTGGACCCCCACCCAAATCTGTCCTCTACCAAGTGCTCATACACATGCTCCGAAACCTTTGTCTTAGTTTCAGAATTCTGAAAACACAAAGGGGTTAACTCCCTCTGTTACCCCTCTTTTACTCTCACCCCCACATTACTCACCTTTTTTATTTTATTTTTAAACTTACAGATGAACAAATAAGGTAAAAGACACAAGTGTTGTCAGCATTGACAAATTGACTTTTTTTCTTTGCCGAGTTTCAACTTTAAGATTTCAATTTTAATATTTTCATATTGCATACAATCTTGATTTACAAAAAATTGATACAAAAAACCTTTGTTCACAAAATCTAACATACAAAAGGTCTTAAACTAACAAATAATCCGTAGATCATGAGTAAGAAATTATTTTATTTTATTGTTTAAGATTATTACATTTTAATTAGAGTTACTTTGAATTTATTATAAAAAACTTACTAAAAACAGATTTTTTTTGAAGTATTGGACATACAATGTGTTTCATACAATGGGTAGTGAGATTTTTGTCGGATAACAACGATAATTGATGTTTACTCCAAGAGCAATTACACATAGTTAATCTTCCATGCACAACAAAAAGGCTATGTGCCATACACATAGTTATTGATGGCTGAAACGTTGTTAACATTTACAAATACTACATACACATTCATATAAAATCCACATCAGTTAGTACATTAATAAGAGGCAACTCTTCCATGCACTCCAACAAGGTTATGATTCTTAATAATTTGCCTTCTTTTACAATAAATCCTGATCACTCGCGAAGCAAGTTCAATATTCCAAGCCAAATCTCATGTAATAGAAGTAGGAAAATTAATACATATCGTACAAGTTCGTCAGACTTGAGATGTGTTATGCTAGGGTACTAGCAAGCAACACTTCAATCACATTCTTTCAAAAATCGCCAAGTTTCTGTTTTCTGTATAATGCTTTATAAAGGCAGCTTATTTGTCTTCTCTAAAATGCTGTTGTCAACAAGTTCATCTACAATACTTTCACTTTATGCACTATCAGGACAATCAAAAATCAGAAGTAAGAAGTGGACTAATATTTTCACTTCTTAAATGTATCCCTAGATCTCTTTTCTCTTATCTACAGAGATGCAATGGTAACTTGTGGTGCTCTACAAAACTACTTCGTATATAAAAACAAGGGTTAACAGATGAAAACGAAAAGCTTATTTTATGAAGAAAACAAAACTAAAATTTAGAAATCTCCTAGGCTCCTACTAAAATCAGTGTGGTATTTGCCACATAAATTTAAAGATCATCTCCTCAGGAGTGCTGGAATCAAGAAAAGGCAGAGTCGTTCGCACCAATTAACAAACTTGTTCCACTTTTTTCTCCAGCATAACTGTTCCACTAAATTCTGTTAACTGAAACTCGCTGGTATACACAGATAACTGCAGGCGGGGGAAGGGAAAATGCAGTCGTTAGTATTTGAGAAACTCCATAATTTTAATTTTAAGCCAAACAAGAAAATTTCAAAAAAATGCAACAAAACATGACTTGAGTATGTTTCGATCTAAACTCTAAATAACTAAGGAAATACAGAGCTACAAGAAAAGGAATAAACCAGTAAAACTGAAACCATCACACAGATCTATCTATGCAAAACAACATCTATCTACACTATAAAATAGGAAAATTGGCAAGTCATAGGTCACCTATACGCAATTATGTTTTTATAAATTATTTTTCCCAATAAAATCCTTAAATTTACTCCACATCTTCACCCCTCAACATATATTTCTTAGCAAAACTTAAGGCACAATAAAATCTCTCTGTAAATCATTGATCGCCCTTTTATTTTAAGTTACCACTTTTGACCTTGATTTCTCCATTTTCCTTGTTTAGTCATACAAACACGCGGATTAGCAGCCTTAGCACAAAATTTGCATTGAATTGACATTAGTTACTCCCAGTTTTTAACGATAAAGCATTAGTTTTCTGACATTGCAATAACCATTTTCTAGTAAAGTTGAACAAGGAATTTACTTACTTTGTCATGGCTCACATCTCTGAACCCAAGTCGATTAACCCACATACATTTGGCTTTCTCTGATGCTGGAAGCACTAGGTTTTCCACCTTCAGAGCACATAGTATTTTCTCAATACGAGAGAACAAAGCAAGAAAGAAACCCTGCCGCAGAAAAAAAAAAAACAAAAAACAAAGTAAAACGACTTAGACGAGACAATATGTCTACTCGTGAGAATAATATTAACCAAGCTCGAAGCCTTACTTTTCCTTGATATTCCTTGCTAGTAGCTACAAGTGGAAGCTCAGCTACCTCACGCCCAAATATTCTAAGCAGACCAGCTGAAACGACAACCGACCTACACATGTAAATATACAAATACCGGGATTTAAAATTTGGCAATTTCCACAAGTAGAGGGTATCCGCGGGATTTAAAAATTGGCAATTTCCACAAGTAGAGGGTATCCGAAACTAAAGATAAAGCTAGGAATAACAAAATGGAAAAATTGACAAAAAAAAACCCACTTTTGCTCCGTCCGCTTTTAAAAGACCCACATTTTGATTAACCTACCAAACACCCACCTTTGATAGTCATCCGCCCAAAACAAACCCCCTACATTTTTAACGTGTAATACCAAGTTACCAACTGTTTTAAAAAAAAAAATAAAAAATTAATTAATTAGTTAATTAAATAACAACCACACCACCCTCACCACCATCCTGCATACCCACTTCGAAACACCACCAACACTACGTCCACCACCAAAACTGCCCCACCCTTCAACTGCCATCATCACCCTCTTACTGTCTTCTCTTTCTCCCTTAACTGCCATCACCACCCTTTCCTCCCACTAAATTAAGACCAACTCCTCACACCCACCACAACCACCTTTTCTGCCAAATCAAACTATTCCAAATCAAATTATGGTCACACACAAATTGAAAATTGCTTTTATGCCCAAAAATTGAGTTCATTTATACAATAATTGAAATCTTCCATCAAAAAAAAAGAAAGAAAATGAAAATCAAACTATAGTACAATCTGTAATTAAATTTCGCTATAGTAATTGTTTGTTCAAAAAGGATAGTTTTGATGGGTGTTTGGAATTGTGTAGGTGGTGACGGGAGTGGGTAAGGTTTGAAATTGGTGGCAAGATGGTGAAACTTGACAAAGGTGGGGCGGTGGTGGTGGGTAAGGTACAAATTCATGGCATGGTGGTGGTTGGTGTGTTTTTTCATTTACTGATGGAGGAAGATGGTGAAGGGGAGAAGAGATTTTGAAGATGAAGATATTATAATAGCAAAATAAATTCCGTTAAACATTAATTAAAGTAGCTAATTAGTAATTAATGCATTTTAGTTGAAATAAACAAAACCTTATGACCGGTTCAGCAGGACGCAAGTAAATTGTTACAATTATGGCAAATGGAGGTATCAGGTGGGTTTGTTGTAAGTTAATTTAAAGGTAGGTCTTTTAAAAGCGGACGGAGAAAAGGTAGGTTTTTTTTTTTTTGTCAATTTTTCCAAACAAAATATACATATTACAAAAGAAAAGGAAAAACAAAACAACCCCACAACTGATTTCATAAAATGGGCAATAGAAAGTTCAAAAGAAACTTACTTAAACGTTAAAAGTACACAATACATTCCTCCAAATTCCTGGCCCGAAATATTTCTTCTGGTAAAACAGAAGCCAAGAGAGATTATTATTATCAGAAATCAGGCATTCAGTTCAACAATGCAATCAGGCAATAATGTATGCCATTATAGTCATGTCCAAATTAAATACACACAGTATACAATAATTAGTAATTGGGAATCATTCTGTGATGTGAATATGGAGCATTACAGAAAAATAGTTAAATAAGACAGATAAAAGCAGGACAGACTGAAGAACTAATAGAGTTATAACCAAAAACGTCATGAACCTAATGTTAAGAATCACTGTATTTTTTGATCAAAACGAATCCAAGCTTTCCCTTTCACTACTGATTCTTAATACAAAAAACTACTAAAAATATGTAATTAACCTAACATTAAGTACGACTTTTTTTTATCACAATAAACCAAGTTATATATATATAAGCACCAAAACAGAGGAAAAAGAGAGAAAAGCAACACATAGTAGCTTATCATATGACCTGTCATTGGTATTATTACAATATAGAAAAAAAAAAAAAATTAAAAAAACAAAGCATGTAAGAAAATTAAATGTAGTCATAGTTCACACTAATACCACTATCCAAAAGAATGTACATCCATAAAAAACCTTACCCATGGACCATTACAGGAATCAAATCACGCCCAGTCTTAGCAGTTATAGGACTGAAACACTCCTGCATATAAGAAAGAAAGTAACTATCATAATTGCAACAAGTGTATATGTGAGCCATTGCGTCTCAAGATACAATACCAAGATTTTTAAAGTTAGAGAGAAGACACAAGGACCTTGAGGAGAGATAGGCAAGAGGGAAAACATTATTTTAACAAATGAAAAAGGGTGTAAAAATAAGTCCAAAAGCATCTAAAAACAATCTCCAAAAGAATTGGGCAGGTACCCCAGCTAGTGTGACACAATGGAGCATCCAAAAGCACACCAAAACAATCCAATGAAATGAAAGATATGGTCATTAAAAGTAACTTAAACTATAATGACGAGGAAAGGGGAGTATCTGCATCCTCCTGTCAACTGCCAACAGTACAGTTCAAACACAATGACAGAAAAAGGTAAAAAATAACAAAATCAATCAGATCATCAGATGCTCACCCGAAATATAGAAACAGCCTTAGAGAGCAAAGGCAGGTGTTCAGGAAGGCGGCATTTTCCACTCAGTATACGCCACTGTATATCATTCTGATTGACCTCACTAAATCCTTTCTCCAAAAGTTTCATATTTACTTTGATAGACTCTGATGATGGAATCAACTCTGAGCCTCTGGCAACAAGGTCCCTCAGAGCAACATAAATCCTGTCACAGTCATTGCAACAGAACCATTTATCCTTGGGAAGTTCCTGCAACAATGTTTTTGAGATTAATTAATATTGTTCGTTTATATTAATAACCTGAAGATAATAGAAAAAACACTTACTTTAAGATCACAACGCCTATCATCCCTCAAGCAACCAACATGATATTCTTTTTCGCACTGAATAGACACGTAAAACGACAGTTATTATCATTACAGCTAGATGAAGCGAGTAATAAAAAGAATAGCACATAAGTGAACTTGCAGTAGTATACTAGTATACAGGACATACTTGGTCACATATTATAACAGTTCTATCATTGAATATGTCTACACTGAAATCATATTCCCTGTACACAGTAAAGACAAGAATTAATTAGTGTCGTGCATTAGTGGAGTAAACACAAAAGAAAGGAATTCATAAAATGGAAAATAAACATCTCCGACATAAAATATTAAATAATGATCATCACAACAAAGCATGATAATGAGAAACCAAGAATAAATTCATCCCACAAACTTCTATATTAACGTCTGACATGGCAGCAATACTCCAAGGCTTGACTTCATACCTTTAAGTCTTGTAGTTCTCCAGATCAGTTCAGATAAAACTTAAATGAATTGAAACAATCAATATGACACAGTCAAAACAATAGTAATTCGAATTGGGCGTTTCCAGATAGCTAACGTTAACTTTTTAAGTTTTTAGATTACTATGCACACACTTTCTTAACACCTTGAGTTATTTTCGTTACTAGTTACTAGTTACTAGTGATAGCATAGTCAAAAGTCATTACCTAGTTTCTTCAATAGATTATATTAAGTGTCCAGATAGCGTAAATATGATCTCGCTTCAGCCTATCATTGACCACTTGATATTAATCCTACAAATGCTCTAGCTTATGCAAAATGCAATGGAACTTCAGACCAGCAATTACTGCTGGCAACACATTATATGCACGAGAGAATAAATAAAGAGTTTTGCAATGATATAGTATAACAAGTGTACTAAAGAAGAGAGGTAAACGCTATAAATGAGCGAGAGCCACTAACCTGCACAGAATACAGCCACCGCAAACAGTTTCAGAATTTTTTACAACTCGTGTCAATCTGATGATGATTGGCTTAGAATTACTTGAAGAGTCTACATCAGCTTTTCTCTCAGTGCAATTCGAGCAGTACCAATCACCCACAGGGGAATTCTGCAGTTGAAGGCAAGCTGAAAAAGAAAACATAGGTTCAATTCAATACCTAAACTGTCTGTAGACAATACAGATACACAAGGAACATACTCTTATGGTGTAATCCAACACAAAAACATCATACAAAGACATGGCAACCAAGGTTGAATAAAGACTCACTGGAAAGGAGCAGAAAAACATCATAAAAAAGAAGTGGATATAACCCACCCCATTAACCCCACCAAAAACAGAAATAGAAGAAAAGAGGATATAACTAGGTGAAATAGGATAATTATAAGGTCTGGTCAGTCTAAAACTGTAAATTAATTGAAATTTTGTGTTTTTTAAAACATTTCAAACCAGATCTAATTTCAAATTTCCCGCCAACAGAGACTGGATGAGCAGTTGCCAAAAGTGGCCAGAAGCTCCAAATCCATGCACCTTTTGTAGGTTCCCCTCACTTCACCAGCTGGATGTGCAGATTTCGACATCTGAGGTTGCCTTGTGCTGAACATGTCTTGGGCTCACTTTTTTAAATTAAGATAATACATCTTTATCCAATTTATCCATCCATGGGACATCCTGTGGATGGAGCTTTCTTATAGAATCTCTTTATCAGCCATCATTCAAAAGTTTAACATGATAACTCAAAGCACCCTGTGGTCAAGGGGCGTAAAACTAGCATTTCCATATCATCCCTTAATATCATCTTAATGAATCCTTTCTTTGACACTCCGTGAAATAACACATTTGCTACCATCAAAAGGAATACATTAATTTTGCATAATGGACACAGCACATAAAGCTGTACAAAACCATACCTGAATAAAGACTTGGTATTTCAGTTTCTAGGGTATTTTCATAGCTCAAATTATAACTGAGAAAATTTGCTTGCATCTAAAAATATGGAATTGGGACAGTTTGCAAAAATAAAGACCTTGCACCACTCTTTTATCTTAATAAGCTACTCAAAATCAAATAAAGAAGTCACCGCAACTTTTTATAACTACAACTATAAGGTTCCAAACCCTAAACACCTTGTCCCTAAATCTGTAATTCAACTCTTTAAACACAGATGTAACATCAACAGTTTCACCCATATAACAACTTGCCCAATTTTACTCAGTATATAGGTCACCATAAATCCAAATCACTTTACTTTTGCACATACCTCATATGGATAGGAAATGATTGAACTTTATTGCTTGTATTTTTTAGAAAAAAAATCAAGTAGAAATTAGCGCTCTAAAGATCAATTGTTTACAGCCTCCATAAATCACCAAACACCAGAGAGATATCTAAAGCGACAAATACCGTGAAAGAAATAACTTCAACTCATTTGAAGCTACACAAAATCAAATAATGAATTCAACGCAAATTTTTATAGCTACAACTAAAGGGTTCCAAACCCTAAAACACCTTGTCCCTAAATCTTCATTCTACTCTTTAAACACAGATGTAACATCAACAATTTCATCCATATAGCTTTCTCAATTTTACTGGGTATATGGGCCACTTTAAGTCCACATCACTTTTGACTCTTGCGCACACCTATTTATTACAATGAGCGTTGGTAAGATGACTTAAAAGACCTCTTATCCAAATCCTGTAAATATTCAAAGAGGAAATCCGTTGAACTACATTATTTGTGTTTTTTAGACGAAAATCAAGTAGAAATTAATGTTCTAAAGATCAATTGTTTACAGCCCTCCAAAAATCACCAATCACCAAAATAATGTTCAAAGCCACAAATACTGTGAAAACAATATCTTCTTTCCTTTTGGTCCTGTACGACATAGCAAATAATGCCTTTCATGGCAAGCAAGGGTAAATTTGAAGCACTGTTCCATAAACATATCGGTTGTCAAGCAAACAATATGTGTAAAACTGTACAATTAAAGGTCAAATTGAAAGCAAGGGAAACACAGGTCGCAAAGAGCAAATCATTATCCTCAGTATTGACATTAAAATTGAACACATAAACAACTATTCATCAATGCACAATTCCAGTTCAATTTGAAGGATAGAAATATGAGAAAAAGAGTTTCACAGCATCAAAGGGAAGGGGATGAGAATTGTAATATAGTTGTTCCTTAACGATCCATCATGTCAAGAAAATTAAAAAACCAAATCAAACTAGCTACTAAATCTGACAACAAAATAACATGACTTGTAAAAAACTAAAAACACACAAACTAATACAGTAAAAATATATATATATATATTTATATATATATATAAACTCATTAATGATTAAGCTAGTACAATATCTAACATCAGAGATCATGAAAAGAGATTTACTTTGGTGGTAAGCCCTAGGGCAGCTACTGCATGCAATCAGCTCCCCTCTATCTCCACATAGAGTACACATGTCATCATTGTTTCCAGTGGTCAAGCTCTGCCCATTAGCCAATGAAATGGCCAGGTCATGGAGTGTAAGACCATTGGCAGTATAAATGTGGCGATAGCTGCAAACAGAAAAGGTCCAATAGATCATATAGTTATCTCGTCTATAATAATAACTAAAACAACTACTGAAACCCCAATGCCAAGTGCCACCTTCACATTAACAAATTTCCCACCAAAACTTTTTCAGTAGCTTCTTATGAAATTTTTTTAGGAAATAAATAATCCCACCTTTTAGCCATTTATAAATAATAACCCACCTTTCATTTGTTATTAAATAATCTCACCTTTGTTAATGGTCTGATATTAATGGTTCTTAGTGATAATTTACCTATGAAAATCTACAAACTCTTATGATTTTCCCATTTACTGTTGATTTTTAATGGTCCTTACAGATAATTTAAATGGGAAAATCAAAAGAGTTTACCAATTTTCATAAGTAAATTAACAATAAGGACCATTACTTTCAGTCTATTAACAAAGATGGGATTATTTAATTATAAATGGAAGGTAGGATATTAGTTTCAAATTGCTAAAAGGTGGGATTATTTATTTCCATTTTTCCAAGTTTTTATTGCTATTTTATTACAATATACTAATATACTAAACAACGGCACCTAAGATTACCCGCATAGTGTCAACTTCCCATAAATTTCCCACCTAAATGTCGTTAATTTGAGATGTGTGATAACACACACACACGCATATAGTATTTCTTCGCGCATAGTGTCAATTTGTCATAAAATTTCATCTGACTTAAACTTTTTTCATTAAATGAATTATTTTTTTGTCAAAATCATGCATAGCACGAGCACTAATCTAGTAATTAAATAAACGATCACCATGCAGCCATGCACCCCCAAAGTGCTACAAAATTCACTTTATACTCTCATTCTTTCAAAATTCACCATGTGCTCCTATTTGAAAAATAATCATACCAAATACCTTAAGAACTAAAATTAGTTGTTTTTTTCTTTGCATTTCTTATTTATAATAGTAAATTAATATATACGTATTTCTTTTATCGCATCTTATCTTACCTTACAAACATCTCGATAGTAAATTAATATATAAGTAATTTAGGCGCTCGATAGCCATAATGACTAAGGCCGTGATTGAATGATTGATAGCCCATAAGGGCATTCGACACTCTTTTTTTTTTCCTGACAGGTCAACACCTTAAGTTTTAATACAAGGTACATGGTGAATTTTGTGAAACCTCTAAGGGTATACAGCGAATATTCGATAACCAACATTAAAGTAAAAACCACTTATATTAGCATTGAGACATCGTATTCTGAACAAAGTTATTCCCTCCAAAACTTATACTGCTAGCATCTTACCAAGTCTTTCCTTATTACACTTGCATCCCATATTTATGTTGAAATATGTACATGGAATCAACTACTCAGTATCTGTAATAGAGTAACTTAGGGAGGGCAATATTGGTAGTCTAGTATCATTAGGGTTTAGTCTAGCTTTAGTATAATTAAGGAGAGGGGGAAAAGGAAAAGGGTAGGTACAATTTTGTAAGGGAAACCCTGAGAGAGTTATGGCCTCAAGCCATTGTTAGAGAGTGATAACCTTAAGTTATCGAGAGAGTGACAGCCCCAAGCTAAATCTATCATTTGTACTTTCTTTTTGCCATTATCAATCAAAAATATCACTTTCCTACCACTTTTAGTAGCAAATTACTGCTATCTCTAATCTGGAAATTTTAGTATTAGCATCTATTTACTGTTTTAGTTAGTCGGTCCGAGTCAGTTCATTACAGTATCTTACTTTCCTTTGCATGTTAGTACATAATATATTACTTAAATTACTATTTAATATAATTAGTGTCAATTCAGTTTAGCTTAAATCTAATTGTGCTATAAAATCAACATTTTAGAATTATGCAACAATTAAAAATCTATCTTTTTGTCAAAGTTGTGCATCGCACGAGCAATAATCTAGTTGTTAATTAAAAAATTACAATCACTTACGGTTGTCTTCTGGCGGCCCATCCTGCATGAGCTTCAAATTGTGAAGGGCTAATCTGCATCTTATAAGAGTGAAAAAATCATCAAGAAAACTAGAACATAACTAAAGATAAGAGTATCCCTAAGGTTCAATAATTTACCTCATGATCACAATGACGGCATACAATACCATTACCTTGCTTGTAACCATCAAGAATTTTCTGCATACGAAAAGTCACAAAATAAAAATTAATTTCCAGATAGATATTTAAAGAAAAAAAAAGGAAATGCAAAACCAAAAGAAACTACCACAAAAGAAAAGACATTGATTACAAATACAATTGCCTACCTGTCCTTTAGCATAGTAGGCCAAAGAAGCACCATCTGGAAGCCCATTGGGCAGGAAAAGCAAACGATGTAGATCATTGTCTCTGCCGCATAAAACACATGCATACTTTAAAAAAGCATACAAAGCAGCTCTAGAAAAAAAACTTTGAGCATGGAAAAATTGTAAATCACCTCTTCCTTATGCCACCTTCCCCACTTCTTTTTAGAGAACTAGCAAATGATGAGTAAAAATCATTGGACCTGCAGAAAAAGGAAAACTGAAGGTAAATAATGCACCCAACAAAGTCCATTCATGCACACCAACACAGAGATGTTGATATTTTGCAGAAAATAAAAAGGAAATTCTAAAGTCCAACCTTTTTGCCTCATGCTTTGAAGACAATGCTCTTCGTTTGACCACTCTTTTCTCATCCATAAAACTGCTTTCAAGGCTGAGGAATTTTCAGTGTAAGTGATTCATGTGATAGACCCAAAAAAAAAGGCAATAATTAATTATACATGTACTGATTTAGGTTCAACAAGAATTGTCCTATATGAGAACCACCTATAAACCCTTGTATTTGATCATTTTTTTAACTTTTTTGAGTATGGTAATATGGTTAAGTTAATTTACGTCTATTTAGATGAAAATAATCTAGAATCACTTATTTTAAAGTGTTTTAAGCAACCAATTGAATTGACAAATACGCAACAACCATGCTTACCAAATACCAATAGAGTGTATGTTTTTTAAAAAACAACAAAAAAAAAAGGCACTGATCTTGGTTCAAAACTGAATAAAGAAAAGGTATTATTTTAAGATAGAAATCAATAATGAATGATTAAAACCTTTAAACGTAGTTAATATAATAATTATTCAGAAGTTCTTGCAATTCACATGCAAAGCGTTCTCTATCTCTACCTCTCTTTGTCTCTCTTAATCTATCTCTGCCTCTAACTCTCTCTGTACACAGACACACACACACACACATAAGGCAAGAGTAAACCAAAATTAAAACCAAAACCAATTCATGCAAGTTCCATACATTGTTAATGCATGTAAACATCAGTGTGTCACAGAATTACCGATAAGTGCAGACCCATTCCCATGATGGATCCAAAAAATAGTGAAGTAGTTATGCAACATCCTAGAGGTAATGCAGTTCAAGTGTTCAACAATCCCAAACAACGAATTCAAGAGGAGCCTTAGCCAAGCTTCGAGTTGAGCTTCGAGTTCTAGTCGAGTTTCGAGTCAAGCTTGAGTTCGAACTCAACATTTTGAGCTAGCGAGTTTTCGAGCTCAAGTTTTTGCTAACAAGTTTGAGTCTGAGCATAGCAATACTCGAGCTCGACTCATTTCATAATCACCCCTCCCAATATCTCTTCCCTCTATCAAGCAACCATGTGCACAACTTCTATTTCTTCAATACTATTTCTCAAATTGTGAAGTAGCAGCAACATTATGAAACAATGTTGGAAGAATGAAGATTGGTAAGGTCAATCCACTACACGATATTTAAAAGATGGAATTGTCTCCCTTGGAAGATAATCTAGTAACAAAGACCAAGTAAATAGCAATCAGGAGGCTTGAAGAGCGGCAAAAGGTTGGGAAGGTGAGTGGTAGAAGAAGACCTAAGTAAAGTTAAATGAGGGTGATTTTAAGCAATATGAGAATAGCAATTGCTCTCAGTGATTCATGTCTAGCCAACCATAGATTATTTGGGGCTATGGCTTTAAATTAGTCCACATTAGCCCAATCACACTCGAAATAGTAGAATCTTAATTAATAAATCAAATCACCAAAACTTAGATGGCTTAAGCTAAAATGTCCTTGTTTAGCATTGTACCTCTTCATTTCTCAATAAGCCCATTTAACTCCAATATTCCTAAAAGTTGTAATGAAAAAGAGATTACCTCAAGTATTCAACCAGTGATGAATTTTTGTCACTTGTAACTTTGTAAATTTCGTTCCTCCTCTTTAGACAGAACATTCTATTAGTTTTTGTTTTTGAATGTAGCAGGCTCCTTAAACAAGTTAATGGCACACTTATTAGCCTCATTCCAAAGGTCAAAATACTTACTAAAGCTTCAGAATTTAGACCCAGTGCTTGTTGCAATGTACTTCGTAATATTATAAATATATCACAAAGCTTATTTATAATCAATTGAGAGGGATCCTGCCTCAGCATTTGTTCATGGGGAGGCATATAGTAGATGATATACTCATTATGTTCCACTTTATTCTTTAAGTTTCTAATTTTGGCATTCCCTTTTATTCTTTACGTTTCCATACTTCCTTTCGACACTATTTTTTCCGCAATTAACTACAATCATCATTTTTGCCTATAAAATCTCACCACAGTAAATCAACACACTTCTCATTCAAAAAGGCTTTAAATTTTATTTTCTCCCAATTGAGCTCATAATTTCTGGTTTTAACCAACACACTTCCTATTAAAATACTCCAAATAACAATATATACCATAACTCCAATAATATTTTATCACTAAATCTAGCTTACCTTAATTTACATGCAAAAATCAAAACATAAAAAATAAATCGAAACTGAGGGAGCACTTGTTTGTCAGGATCTAGTAAGGGCATGTTCGGCGTTAGCTTTTGAGGTAGCTTTTAGCTTTTGAATACAGTCAAAACACTACCATACAAATATATTAGTGTTTGGTGAGGAGGTATTTTAAGGTAGCTTTAGTGGTAGAGATAGCTTTTGAGTAGCCTTAGGGGTAGAGATAGCTTTTGAGTAGCTTTTGTTAAAAGCTAAAAAAAGTAGCTTTTAGGTAGCTTTTGAGTATTTTCTATTGAAAGCTAATAAAAATAAAATTATTTTATAGTTTCAACATCTACATTTGCCAAACACTCGTATTATTAAGAGCTACCTCGACAGCTGATCTCTAAAAGATATTGCTTTGACAGCTTACAACTACTCAAAAGCTAAAAGCTAGTCAAAAGCTAACAACCAACAGCTAGTTTTGCCGAACATACCCTAAGGTATTATATACTACAGTCAAGAATCAAAAGTTGCATGCTCAAGATAGACCTCAAAAAAGCCTATGATTCTATGACCCGTGATTTCATTAAGAAATGATGATGGCTTTGGATTTTCCCCATCACTTTATCAACCTTGTTATGTGTCTCCACTCCAAAAGTACTCCCCCATGATTGATGGGGCCCCAATAGGTTTCTTTGCCGCTAAATGAGGCTTAGGCAACGTGATCCTTTATCACTAACTATTGGTCTTAGCCATGTCCAGAAATCCAAGATCCTCAATTATATTGGCAATAACGATAACTTCAAGTTTCATATTAGATGACTAGATGTACGAAATTAAAGCTCAATAACCTATGCTGTGGTGATGAACTATTGTTGCTCTGTGATAAAGAAACTCAAACAAAGCTTTTTTATGTGCTACTGGTTTGGAAGCAAATGTAAACAAGACTGAGGTATATATGGCTTGTAGATAACACTTCAATGAGCCTCATTCAGAGTTCTAGAATATCTATTGTTAATCTTCCAATTAAGCATCTAGGAGTTCCTATCGATGTAAGATCTTTGAAAGTGGCTGAATGAGAGGCTTGTGAAGAAGATGATTGCAAGAATCAGAATGTGGTGTACCACAAGGTAGCACGAAGTCGGATACAGATTCAAAAGCAGGGACGGGAACGAAAAACAGAAATTTCAAACAAAAATTAAAAATGGGTACGGCGATAAATAAATTAATTAACTAACTAAGCACGTCCAAAAAACATACTTGTATAATATAGTCATTTTCGTAATTGTATTATTCCTGATAGTGTACAAAGTAGATAATAAACACAAATATACCATATAAACATACTGTACAAGAAAAGTAACCTGTATATACCATATTGTACACCGTATACATACAAGTATACAAAAAACATCATATACATACATAGTAGTATATAAGTATACATACTAAATTACTAACATACCAAAGAGACTCAAGAGTAGAAAGAGAGAGAAGTTGTCACATCACTCACATGGCCCTTTTTATTAGAGTACATTACAATATCAAATTAGTAACTTCATAATTAGCCATTCTCTATCTCACATTCTCCTCTACCTCGTTGACCAACGGTAATACTTTTGCCAATTATTTCTCCGACCTCCATTAAAACAAAGTCCTACGCTTCAATTTCTCAAAATGTCTCTCTAAATCTCTAAGCTTGCTTAAGGCTAAGATAATAGAAGGCGAGCACATTATCTAGGAATGGCAATTTCATTTTACAACGGTCCCATAAGCATCCCGGGTTCCCTCATAGCCGCTCCCATCTAAACTCTAACGTCTCCACTCTTTACAAAACGTGTAGGGGATGAATTTGTGACATACTCGCATCGTCCCCGAAATCGCAACTTCCCCAGCATGGATACCGCCAGGAGAGAGCCAACTCCATGCTTCCTTGGTGTACCATAAACCTTTCTTTCGTAGGCAGGCTGCCACTGGTTAACTTTGCTCACATGAGTTTACACAAATATTGGGCACAAATCTTTCAAGAAAGCTAACTCCACTTGTAAGTTTTTCTTATGGCATGGAAAAGGTATGGTGATTTGGAAATAAGAGATGTGCTTTACAGGAACATGGCTGCTATAGAAAAGCATGTCAAGACATTCTATGGGTTAAGTGGGTGCACCCAACTTATATGAAGCAAAATGATTGATGGCATTATAAACCACCATAGTGGACTGGCTAGGTGTAGAAGGAGATTTGTAAGGTGAAGAATCATTAGAGAAATGATTCTCAGCATTTAAATCAGGAGAGTTACAGGATCAGAGATGAATATCATTGGCTGGCAACTGATTCTCCCAAGCTCCACTAGACCTCTTGAGTTGGTGCTTTGGAATAGAATTTCTCTTCCAAGCAACAATTCCTTGGATGGTTAGCAATTCTCTAAAGACATCAGACAAAAGTTGGGCTGTTTAAGATCAGAATTTGCAGTGATGATGTTCGTCTTTTGTATGGGACTGTGGCACGGCTACTCATGACCACTTGTTTTTTGTTTGTTCTTATGCTCAGATTCTCAGAAGTGTGCTCAGACTATGCTTGAGTGGTTTTGCTGTCATACACTGGTCAGACCCGTTACCACACATGATTAGACAGGTGCAGAGAAGGTTTTCTTGTTTAAAAAATGATGCTATTCTGGCAGGACTGATTACTACTGTCTATCACTTGTGGAGAAAAATACCCTATGGAATCAAAAGGATGAAGCACTGGAATTATTACAAGGGTTAAGGAGGTAAAGATTCCTTAAATCTCTAATAATATGTTTGGATAACAATTTGGAAAGATAAGGGATGGGAGAGAAATAAGAGGAAGGGCAGGGGAAAGAAAGGAAGGGAGAAAGAAAGCTCCATTTTCTTTCCAAATCTATGCAATTTTGGAGGGATAATGTTTATTTAAGGAGAGGGAAAATGGAACTCTCCCTCTCCCTCCCCCTACTTCCCCAACCAAATTATCCAAACAAGGGAGCTTGCCCCCTTTCCTTTCCCTTTCCTTCCTTTCTCTCCAATTCTTTGTATCCAAACAATGTTTAATTCTCATGTTAGATGGTATAATGAGCTTGGTGATGTAAAGTTATGTTGGACTATGGGGTTGAAGCGTCAAGTGTTCTGCTTGGCTTCATTCCTCCAAGCTAGGTAGCACTGAGTCGTGGACGGGGACAAAAATCGAATAAGGGAACAGGGGCGAAAAACATCAAAATCAAAATTTTAAGATACGCGAACTAAAATCGGTACTAAAACCAAAAGTGGGAACGGCATAGGTGTAGCAATAAAAATATAATTTTTTTTTAAAAAAAAGTCAAACATGTTTTCAAAAAAGTTCTAAGTTTCATAATTTACACTAATGACTAAAATAACAACTGTTTAATGACTATGTTTTCTACAAAAAGTCAACAATAATGCAATTTGATTGATTTTGTAATTAGGTAGCGTTAATATATTTTAATAAGACACATCCACATTCTATGGTGAACATGAATAGTGAGGAAAAACTCATTAAATTGCATTTAAGAGTTCAAAAGGCCTACCTTATTGCTTTTTTACACATTTATTGTTATTTTGTGGAATAATATATGTTAAGTTAACCTAAAAATAATGTCAAAAGAAAAAAAAAACAAAGTACTAATAAGAATATCCTAGAACATTGCAAACATACCACAAATCCATAAAGATTTGATGACATACTACGTATAAAGAAGAATCTACTTATTTCATAAGGGAATTATGCAAGCAATATTAATTTCAGACAAAACAGTTAGAATAAACATGATCCATGGGCATACAAAAGTTGGACTAAAAACATCAGCCATAACAAAACAAACAGATAAGAAAAGACTGTTCTTTACCTCAAATGTGTTAGAGCAATGCTAGAAGATTTATTTTGAAAATTCCTCATAGTCTGAACCAACTCATTGCACTGTTGATGATTTTCTGAAGCGAGAATACAAGAATTTTGTAAAATTATCTTGCAGGAACACACAACAGTATAACATACTGACTATCCTTAATCAATTATAGAAAGACATGAATCAGGATAAACCACACCTTTCCAAGCACGGAATGACCCTGGATTAACAGATGAACCGGCCATATCAGTCACTAGTTCCTCAAGTATTCCAAGTGGAGCAGTCTTTAGTTCTTCAATAATGCTGTAAATTGGTCTCCCATTTTCCAAATAAATGTGATTGTTCGGATGCCTGGTTTTTGATCCACCAGCATGCTGCTCAAACTCATAGGCACTAAGGATCTGCTCATAAATATCAAGTGCTGTAAATTAAAAGCAATAAATACACCTTTGTACAAATCAAAGAACACTGTGCTAGTAGCTCACATTGGTGAAATTGCATATCGAACAACCACATAGATATCCACAACCTCTTACTTCTCCGGGTATCACCTTCTACAAACCATCGAATACAAGAAATTAGGTCCACATGAAAAACAGCTGAATATTGCATCAAACTTAAATATATTACAACAACAAAAAAACTCAAAACTACCTCCTTAGATGTCGAAATGTATTTCACTCTGGCTCCTTCCAATATACCAGTAGCCAACAGTTTTTTAACATTTGTAGGATAGCTATCAGGAACAACCTTCTTTGACATCTTTAACTCCATATTATACGAGAAACGATCAGTCGAATCATCCACACCGTGTTCATCGTTAGAATCAATAACCGAGTCTCCATCATGAAGGCCATTAAAGAAAACTTGAGCTCCCGAGGTGCGCAAGTTGCTCTGAAATTCCTCTCTAGTGTTACTAAACTTAAATGTAATCTTTCGAATTCCAGTAGTACTAGCATGTTCAGGGATTTCTAAAGTAATTTGGGAGGATGAAACACCACTCGACCCACGATTCCTAGTCACTTCATCACAACAGCTCATTGTGCAAGAATTCCCTGAACTTTCACATGTTGTTTCGTCGGAATTTACTCGATCACAACTCCTATCACCTAAATCAACAAGATGTTGATTGCTAGTAGTCTCCAAACTAGATACATTCTCAATTCTATTCTCATTTACATGATCATTATTCTCATTGTCGCGATCATTATCCACATTCTCGCGATCATTATTCTCATTGTCGCGATCATTATCCACATTCTCGCGATCATTATTAACAACTAGAGCTGAAACAACTGGGTCCAAAACTTCTGATGATATATCATCAAAATTCGCATTCAAAGCAGATAATACATCCTTTGCATGCTTCTTTCGAGGCGAAACCGCAAACTCTGCTTCATTAAGAACACAACCTAGCTCCCTCTTCAACTCCTTTACACAATTCTTCGGGTTTTCGATATTGTTGCTAGGTAATGCTAACACACAAACTTCCCTTTCTCCCATATTAATCTACTATAATTATCCAAACACTTGCAATATCTAATCAAAATTACACAATTATGTGATAAAATCATCCAAATTGAAACCCTCAATATCAAATGCAATCACAGTGTTCAATTCTTCAAACCATTTCAAATAACTTGCATCACAATCTTCCACTAAACAAACCTAAATTAAAAAAAAAAAGTGAAGAAATCAACAATTAATTCCAAAAAAGGAAAGGAAAAATGAAATAAAATGAAGGAAAATTTAGAACAATTAATTTTGAATAAAAAGGAAAATTGAGAAATTATACCTTATCGAAAATGTAAGATTTGAATCTGTGTAATTAAACAGTAACTATAATTTTATTTGAATACAACAGATCTTTCGGAAATACAGTTCGAAAAGGAAATTGATAATTGAAAACTAAAAATGAATAAAAATATATAAAATTGGATCTAAAATTAGGAAAATTGAATAAAAAAGAGAGAAAAAAGAGGGAAATTTTTTAGGGTTTATGTTTTTTAAGTTTTTGATTTATGAAATTTGGGGTAATTTTGGGAAAGGTGTATTTGAGCGGCAAATGAAAAAATAGGTTGTTTCGCGGTTGAGATTTTTGAGGAAGGAAAGATGAAATGGAGAGAGAAATTACTGAAAAGGTTAAAAGATAAAATGGAAATAAAAAATAAAATAGAGGATTAGTTTTTTTTTTTTTTTTTTTTTTTTT
>PYUH01000138.1:1589736-1654785 GCA_016808085.1 Suaeda aralocaspica
ATTAGTTTTTTTTTTTTTTTTTTTTTTTTTTTGCCTCTTTTACGGAGTTCAGTGATAACGGCGACTAAATGGAAGATACGAGAATTCGAGAAGAATGGACTCGGGAGTCGGGAGTATATGTGTGAAATTTGGAATTTGTGGTTGTTGGTGGACCTAGATAAATTTACACGTGGAATTTTGTGATTATTATAATAATTATTTTACGATGGTTTACATTAATGTTTTTTATTATAGTTACTATAAAATTAGCTTAAGTTATCTGTTACACCTTTTTGTATGTTTTTAATACCTTAAATTTAACTCAAGTTGCATGTCACTTACTTACATTTGAATACTAAGAAAACTCAATTTTAGTTAGTAAACTAGTGGATAGGCATGGCCGTTGCCTTGGGTTATGCATTTCGTTTCTTATTTTAATGTTTTTTGTCGATATGAATTATGTAAGTCGTAGTATGTTGAAAATGTAATCATAAAATAACTACACAACAATTATTGAAGTTATAAAACTAAACTACATGTAATACTACAAATATAAAGTATTTCAGAGATAATGTTTTTCTTCATACAATACGCAGTTTGAAAAATTAATACTATAAGGAAATCATTATAAACTTATTGTTGTTATAGATGGAAGTGAATGTCTTGATGATAAAATCCTTATGGCTTACTTACTTTTCTACGATATCCATAAAAACGTGCATGTCCAACAAGTTATTGGTAGCGTATGGTTATTAAAATAGTGAGGGTGATAGTAAAAACATTGATTGAGAACGATACTTCAATGGATATATCTATATCTATACATCTATGTCTATGCATGCAAATTAAAAAAGCATGAACCAGTTACTATTCAAATGAATAGTTGGATAGTGACATTATTGTGGTGGCATCATGTGGGCCTCCCTTTGGTTAAGTCTTATGACAATTGCTCTTCCTTTTTCGTACTCGACTACATCTCAATCTTTCTTCTCCATTTCATTCTTCTTTTGTTTACCACTCCAATTCCAGCAGTTCATAGCAATGGGTGCATGTAGGGGTGTGTAGATTCCTATTCAGACCATATTTGAACCGGAATCAGACCTGACCGGACCTATAGAATCAGATATGGTCTTCGATCCAACGAAATTAATGATTTCGTGTCTCCAGATCGGTCCGGTCTAAACCCGGAATTTTCCAGTCCCGACTGGAAACCCGGAATATATATATTTAAAAAAAAATGTGTTTAAATAAGAGTGAAGTCTACCTAAATCCCTAATTCCTCATTTTCCTACTTCTTCATATCCCTAGTTCCTCATTTCCCTCCCATACACAAATAAACTCACCGACTCACGCAGCCATGTCGTCGTCCACTCACTCTTGACCTCTACCGTTGTCGTTCTTCGCTCACTGTCATTCTTCGTCTTTCTCTGTCTTTGTGGTTGTCGTCGTCCTTCACTCGCCGTCGCCCTTCGACTTTCTCTGTCTTCGCGCTCGCCATCGTCCTCCGCTAACTTGTTGCTTCCTCCGGTGATGGTTGACGCCACTCTCACGTATGATTAAATATTTAATTTCATATTTGTTCAATTAGATTAGTTTACTTGTTTTACAAATTTTTGTTGTTATTGTTGTTGTTCATTTAGATTAATTTCCCCACTCTCTCATTTCGTAAATTCAAAACAAAACATAGCTTCAAGTTCTGATGAGAACTTATGTACATTTGTGTGCTAACTACTTGCATCAAGTAGTTGATGACTTGATTTAGGTAGCTGAATCTAACTATGCTACTGTTTTTGTAACTAGCATTCTAACTATTTAAGATGTATATACGATACTCTAATCTCTATCATACAAGATATTCAATCGTATATGAGTTTGTTTGATTTGTAATGTTTTGTTTGTTTTTGAGTAAACAATGTAAATAAACTCACTACGTATCTTGTCCAAAACACAAATCAAAAAGTGAGTTTGATCTTGTGCCTTTAACATAGAAGTGAGTTTGTTTGTGTTTGTGAATTATTTCAAGAAAGCATAGGCATGTCTTGGAAATGGTTAGAGCTTTGAGGTTTCAAGCTTCACTACCATTGAAATACCGGGGTGATAGTGTGATGACTGCTGCATACATCATAAAACAGATTGCCTATTGATGTGTTGAACAACAAAACACGTTATAAAGTTTATTGAATTCTCAAGTTTTAATATATGTCTATGTTTTTAATGCAGATTATTTTCAAGTTTAAGACCATAAATCTACTACAACGGATTCATCTTCAGTCAATGTAATAATTTGTTATAACTTTGGTTAGTTTTACTGTTCTTTTCTTCTTACTTCCTTATTACTTTGCTAATGTAAAATGGTTTTTTGTTATTTTTTTTTTTTTTTGTAGATGGAGAGCTCTCAATCCATTACCAAAAGTCTATAAAGCTTGATTGCTGCAGTTAGCAGTAGGGGGGAGCAAAAAAAGTCTGGGTACCAGGTACTGGGCCCAGTCCCGATTTGGACCCACATGGTAAAAACCCAGACCCAGTTAAACTGGGTCTAGTGATATGTCCAAAAATGGTTAGCCGGTTACAACCGGGACTAGTTCCGGATCTCTTCAATCATGGACCCGTTATCCACCGGGTACCCGTTACCCTTTTACAAAACTATAAGTTTTTTAAGATTTAACATGTTTAATAAGATTTTGGGCCCAAATATATTACTGTCATGGTCTCACTCACACCAAACCCTAAAAAAATATCAACCTCTCTTCCTCACTCATTCTCTCTCCTCCACTACAAACAATCAACCTACAATCTTTTTCAACTGTTCAAAATTCTTAAGATATGTTTCAATTTTATTTTTTATTTTTTTGCATTTTCATTTAAATCAAATTATGTTTGAAAGTTCATCAGAAACAACTCATCACTCATTTTTTATTTTTTATTTTTGCTGCTTGAATTTTTATATTTGTATCGTGTTGAATCTGTTTTTTTTTTTTAATTTGTTGAATTGTAATAATTTTGCTAAGGAGGAAACACTCAATTTATGGATGGTGATATATTATTGGCTAAGTGAAGAATATTATCAAGCGAGACCAAAACTTCTTCGTGAATGTCCTCTTCTTGTAAAGGAGAGATTGGATTTCCCTTTTATTTATCTCTTATTTATTTTATTTTTTACGTGATGGTCAATCTCTTATCGAAGAGGAGAATTTGATTTTTTTTTTTTTTTTTATCATTTGTTGAACCACATTTTATGTACTATTGATATATCGTATTTTGATTGTAGTGTTGAAGGTTGAATGTAGAAAGTTGCACGCTAAAATGTCTGCCATGATAATTTTTCATTAAAAAAAAAATTATCAACGTAAAAGTTTCAACCGGGTTCCTAAATCTGGACCCTGTTTCAGCCGGGACCAATACCAGTTCCAAGGGTTTGAGTACTTGACATAACCAGTCCCGGTTCCAGCTCCAAGCTTGGGTACCGGTTAGTTCCGGGTCTAGTACCAGTTCTCGATTAAACAACCGGGTACCTGGTTATGCTCACCCCTAGTTAGTAGCACAGATGTTGAAGAGTTAAGAAAATCTCTTCCACCGGATAAGAAGTTAACAGAGAGACGTCAATATATGGTTAGAAAGAGCAAAAGGAGAGCGGTGTAATAGGACTCCTTCATCAAATACTTAGAAGATGGAAGACTACGCGTAGAATGTAAATTTTGTCCTTCTACTTTTGCTGCCGATGGTACTCTTAATGGGTCCAAGAATGTTACGTTAAGCAACATGCTAAAGAAAAATGTCTTAATAACCCTATGAACAAGGGCAAGGGTAAAGGAAAACAAACTGAATTGTATTTTCACCATGGGGAAGGAAATAAGAACAATGAAGATGGAGATGGGAGATTGAAATATGAAAGTGTGAATTTAAAGGATGTTAGGGATGCATTAACTTAATTATATGATAATTGTTGATGAACTTCCTTTTAGATTTTTTAGAGAAACCGGGGTTTAAACATTTAATGAGTGTTGCTTGTCCTAGATTTAACATGCCATCACGTACTACGATTGCTTGCGATTGTCTTCAACTTTATTATAATGAGAAATCAAAGATAAAAGACATGTGAAATAATTGTCAATCTATTTTTGTCACAACCGATACTTAGACCTCAAATAAAAAGAATCAATTATATGTGTCTCATAGCGCATTTCATTGATAATAATTGAAAATTGCATTATAAAAATCATTAAGTTTTGTCCAATTTTTAGTCATATAGGTGAAACTACTGGAATCAGTTTAGGCATGTATGGAAGTTTAAGGTATTGAAGATAAATTGTATACTGTGACTGTAGATACTACTAGTTCTAATGATGTTGCTTGTGCACTTAGAAAGAATGATTCAAAGAAGTGTTTGTGTTGGTGATGGAAAATTTCTCTATGTTAGATGTATTGCCCATATTGTTAATTTGATTATGTGGAATGGCATTAAAGAGCATGGTATGTGCTATGATAGGGTTAGAAATGCGGTTAAGTTTGTTAAGAATTCTTCGGCAAAAATACAAAGGTTTAAAGAGCTTTCCCAAAAGGCTAACATTGATTATAAATCTTCTTTGTCTTTTGATGTACCTACTCGCTGGAATTAAACAATTATAATGCTTGACACAGCTTTGACATTCCAATGTGTTTTCCATAGTATGTCTTTGCCTCATGGGGAACCCCCTAAACTTCCTTTTGTGTGAGATTGGTACACTTTATAATATGGTTGAATAAGTAGGAAGAAAGTTCGATTGTGAACTTCACAGAAATGGCTAAGTCAATGAAAAAAAATTGATAAATATTGGGGAAATATGGATAAAATAAATAGGTTGATTTACATTGGTACAATAATTGATCCACGTTCTAAGTTTGAAGCTGTTGAATTGACACTTTGTGATATGTATGGTAAGTAGGTTGGCATACAACTTGCTAATTATGTAAAAGAAGTTGCGTACTCTTTATTTGGTGAGTATAGAAAAAAGTATGCTCCTCAAAGTGGACAAAGTGGGAGTGTTGATGATATGGCTATGGAGGCAAATGGGGATGCTCATACGGGAGGAGGAGGGGGGGGGGGGATGAATATCACCAAACTCTTAGGGATAGAGCCAAAAGGTTGAAGGGGTCAAGTGGTTGTGTGAGAAGTGAGTTTGAGAGGTACTTAAGTGACCAACTAGGGGTGGAAGAAGAAGAATCGGATGCCTTGACTTAGTGGGAAAAAATGGACATAGATATCTTATTGTCTCACGAATGGCACGAGACATTTTAGCTATTCCATTGTCTACGGTTGCTTCGAAATTTGCTTTTAGTGCGGATGATCATCATCCTGATCAATTTAGGAGTTCATTTACTCCTAAGGTAATTCATCTTTCAATACTTATTCATTTTTTTAATAAATTCAATTTCCTTCTTAATCCATTTTTTTCTTTAATGAAAGACATTACAAGCTCTCATTTATACAAATGTTTGGCTTCGAACTCCCGGAATTAATATGGAAAAAATTTTGCAGGAATTAGAGAAAATTGAGAAAGGTAACTTAATTCTAAGTTTATTTTATATTGTATTTAAAATTTTTTTTTATAGTCTTTAATTTTGTTATCACTTGTTTATAGAGTTTCAAGCTACAAATTTGTATCAAGATAAATATGTTGTCTACGTGGATTCCTTCATTTGATTTTAATAAAGCGTGCAAGCAAAATCATGTCCGCATAAAAAATAGTGACTTTTTATGTAGTGTAGACATCAAGACATGCAGTTGTAACTTGTGTTTGATGGACTTTAGTAAACCTTGTATTGTTTCTTAAAATTTGTAGCTATGTATATGTGTTCCTCGATCTTTTCTAAACGTTGTAATATCGTTGGAAACTTATAATGTTATTTTAATGACTCTTAAATTTGGATTGAGGTCTTGAACTCTTAAGAAATGAAGACTTCTTAATTTGCCCAAAAACGGACCCTACAGGTCCAATACTACATTTGCACATATATTTAAGGTAAAAAACACAATCATAAACAAATCAGGCCTAAACCCGGACTAGACCTATTTTTACCCGATCCACCAAATTGCCCGATTTTGGTTTTCCAGTCCTCTAGGTTCAGGTCCAGCCCTGTACCGGTGCTCACCCCATGT
The DNA here is from genome assembly GCA_016808085.1 of Suaeda aralocaspica. Lineage (NCBI taxonomy): Eukaryota > Viridiplantae > Streptophyta > Magnoliopsida > Caryophyllales > Amaranthaceae > Suaeda > Suaeda aralocaspica. The sequence goes on from PYUH01000138.1 coordinate 1,595,852, forward strand.
CATTGCCATTACATGTTTCTCTATTACCTCCAGGGCCTTGTGGTGGGGCGAGCGGGGCCCATGCTCAGGGCCCAAAAATAAAGATCAGCAATGCTTAAAAAAAAAAAACTGAAAAACTGAAGTAAACCTCTTCACGCTTCACATTCCCCCTCTTTAGCAATAGATTTGTTGAACAATATTTTCATTCCATAAAATTAATCCTCAATTTATTTTACTTTCCAAATTTTATCTTGAATTTCCTAATGTCAACAAAAGTATAATTTTACTCAATTTGAATCTTCAAAATTCAATGGGATCCAATTGGAGTATAATCCTACCTTCTCTTAAATTTCGCAATTCAGCATTATATAATTGGGATTTTCTATACTTGGATTAATTTCAGCGTGTTTCATAGGTAATGATTTCAATTTCATACTCTTATTATCAAGCTTTTTTTTTTTTGCCCAATTTAATTAAGATTATGATAATTGATTGGTGAATGGCAATTTTATTTTTGACCCACTTTCAATTTATGGGATCTTATTATGATGTGATGAATTGATTAATTTGTTTAATGATGTGTTTCAATTTTGTGGATGAAAATGATTTGTAAAAGTATTTTTTTTTTGGATTAATAGTTTATACGGAGTATATTAGTTCCCTTTTCAATTCATAATGTTTCAAAATAAAAGTTGATTTCACTTTTTTTTTCTTCTATAAATTACTTTATTAATTAGTAAATTAGTACTCCGTATTTATTAGTTTTCAATTTCATACTCTTATTATCAAGATTTTTTTTTGCCCAATTTAATTAAGATTATGATAATTGATTGGTGAATAGCAAATTTATTTTTGATCCACTTTCAATATCTGGGTTCATATTTGATTGTGACTTAAATCATTGAATGATTGATTATATTAGTTCAATTGTATATTTTGTATTGCACTACTAGTTTGCTATTGCCTACTTTATTAATGTGTTGGACATTTTGCATATTGCTTGATTTAGGTTCTTTTAGTTTTATTTGATTGATTTTTTAATTGATTTTATAGTGTATCATATTAACATATGCTTTGTAGCTAGTCAGTTTGTTTGTTGTACTTGTATATTTTAGCCTAATTTAATTGATAATACTTACATGTTTTAAGTTGCCTAATTTGAGTGTATTGTTCTTGTCTTGTTTGTTGACAGTTGTGAGATATAAAACCTTGGACAACCTAAGCTACTTGCGTGATGCGATAGAATCCTCCAATTTTACAGGTGTAATTTTTCTTATAACTATTGAACAAGCAATCGTGCACCTCTCAAAAATAACCGAACAACACTAACTAATATTGTTAGGGAAGTAAGGATCAAATCCTCAGGGAAGCTATTAAATTCTATTAGCTCTAAAAAGTTTAAAATGTATAAGGGGCCTTGGTGGAAAGTTCGGTAAAAGTCTACTAAACTAAAGAAAAACTAACACTAAGACTAAGGAAATGAGAGAAAGTTATGAATTAAACTCTTATAATGGAAACCTAGGGCAATCGATTCACTATGATCAATCAACAAACTCATTAAACATTCACTAATCAATTCACTGACATTCATTGAACTAGGGCTCACTAATTCTCTCGAACTTAAACTCCCTCAAAACTCCTTTACCGGCTCTCGCTCGCATAAATTCGTTTTTGCCTATTATTCAGTGGTTTAATTGTGGTAATCTTACTTCTCGGCCTCGATTTCAACAATAACCTAACTTATAACTAAATCTGGCCATAATTTAATTGCAATCAATAGAAATCAATAATAGAAATTCAATCAAAAGCCAAGGATTAATTAATGAACATAAAATAAATTCACAACATGATCATAGATCCCCTAACCCTAGAGAAAAAGACTACTCACACATGATAAAAGGGGCTAAAACAAGAACAAAATTCAATAACATAATCATAATAAAAAACTAATTAAAACTAGAATTAAAACTAAATTAATTGCTAATAAGACTAAATTAAGAGTTAAAATAACAAAACTAATCAAACTAAACTAAAAACTAAGAAGCTGAAGAGATTCATGAGTTAAAGAGAATTGAAAAGCATAAGGAAAGAAATTACCAAAATAATGAATGATTTACATTAATTGAAATTGAATCTTCAAGAACAAATTGAGTGTGTAATCCCCCGCATTTTTAAGACTTTATATTATATTTTTATACGATTATAATATATAGTTTTATGAATTTCGGAAAATAAAGTCTATTTATATTTTATGGCTTAAAATAATTTATTTTACAAAAGGTTTTATTAGAAATAGTAATTATTTTTAAAGGAGGTTTTGAGTATTTAAATTTAATTTTCAAAAATAGCAAAAATAATTATGGGTTTTATTTTAATTATTTTCGGACCATATTAGGCCCAAAATGGGGTATTTTCGGTTTTCCAAGGCCCATAAATATTTTTATGGCCAAAATTATTTACTATATTATTTATTTTAACTACCTAGATATTTTGTATCTTTTAGTTAGGATAAATTTCAGATTTTACAAAAGATAAACATATCCAAAATTATCCTACACAATTTAGATCTTATCCAAAAAAAAAAATAAAAACAAAACTTTATCTTTTCACTTTGATTTGGCCGAAATTCCTTAAGGCCATATACCCTATATATAGCTCTCTGGTTCATCAAATTTTACTCTTTAAAACCCTTTCCAAAAATCAGAAAAAGAAAAAAAAAAGAAAAAAAAACCGCAGCCCAAAAACCGCAGCAAAGTACACAAACAGAAAAAAATAAAACTGCAGTTTTCCTCTTCGTGGAACCAACTTTGAGCCACCACCACAACCACCACACTTCACATCTGCCGCCACAACCACCACCACGTGACAGCCCTTGCTGCACTCTACCACCAGGTACCAAGATCCGCCACCCATGCAGCCACCAAGGTGGCCAAAAACCACCTCAAAGTAGCCCACTCACCATGGTTTTCGAAAATAAGAAAAAGAGAGAAAAAAATTATTTTTCCTTCCAAATTATTTTTAAAAAAATCGAAAAAGTGTTTCCCTAATGTTTTTCAGTAAATAAAAAGTGTTTTGATGTTTTCAAATTATTTTTAAAAATTAGTTTGGTAATTTTTATTTAATAGATTAGTTTATGTCAAAAATTGGATTTTTAATAAAACAAATCATAGAAATTATAAATAATCGAAATTTATGCACGAAAAATTATTTTAGAGGCTGTATATTAGTTATATAATGTTCATATGAGGTTAGTCGAATTTCTAATGGTATTTTTGTATTTTAATGCAAGGAGGAGAATTTTCCGAAGAGCAGTTTTAATTAAGAAGGAAATTTAGCGAGCAAGGTATGTGCGACATATCAAAGACCTAATAGCATGAAAACTTAGGTTTAGTATTATAGTATGTCGTGTTAAATTATTGGAGCAAGAAAACGATCATGCAAGCCCCCATGAATTTTATAGTGTTGAACCGAAAATCTGCTGGTTTATGTGTAAAATTTGTTATATGAGGTTAAAGTGTTGAAGTATGCTCGTAAAAATTATTTTAGACTTATTGTGATGTATGTGAAGTTGTGTTAAATTCTCGTACTTTAACATGAAGTATAGCATGGTCAAATAATTTTATTAGTCAGTTTTCAGTTTTGCGGTTTTTACCGAAAAATATTGTTTCAGAAGGTCTAAAGGTCGAATCTGACTATGAGATTATTTTTAATGTATTCCAGAAGCATAATATGAGTTTATAGAGTTGGTTTCGTCATTAAAAGGTTTTCCAATATTTTTAAATAATTTTTAGATTGGTTTTAGACAGATTGGACTGTTTTCAAAAATAAATCTTTTAAAAATATTTAAAACGTGAACTAAGGTTTCTAAAGGTTGTTACTGGTTAATAGGAGAATAAAAGGAATTATAAAATGGGTTTCACGACCTAGAGAATTTATTAGGTAATTAGCTTGGATTTTTAATTGTTTTATCGCTAGTTTTAGGGTTTCTAGTTTAAAATCTACTAAAATTCACATAGACCTTATCTAGCCACGAGATTTGGTTTGAGACTGTATTTTAGGCAGTAAAAGGTTTTGGAAAAGTGTTTTCGAACCTATTTAATTTTTAATAATTATTTTCAGATTTATTTCTATTTCTATTGCCTAGTTTTAAAACAAATGTTTTTCAAAAATAAATTTCTAGGAATAGAAGTTTCTAAAAATGTTTTCAAAAGTCATTTACTATTAATGGAAGGTTACTAAAAGAGGAAAGAGTCATTAACAAGTGTTGGTTAAGTGTTTGATGGTTTCTATGTTGTTTATGTATGTTTCGAAGTCTGACGGTGTATGTTTGACTTTTCGGTCGTGTTTTAAGTTATGTTTGAATTCTGGACAGTAGCTATATGAAGCTTTAATGTGAGGGTTAAGAGTCTAAAATGACATGTTTAAGTGTTTTGAAGTTTGTTCATGAGTTATAATGCTTCTATGCATGTTTTGAGCAAGTTTTGACCATAAGAGTCATGTTTACAAGACAAGTCAAAGTTAAATGCTTATTAAGTCAAAGTTAAATAAAGTCGAGTAAAGCAAAGTTAAGTAAACAATTATGAGCAAGTTATTTTTAAAGGAACGTGAGTACTCATTCAGGCCAAATGAGGTTACCATACGGGGGAGGTATGTATTGCCTTAACGCTGTACTTCCATAGTGGAGTGTGACGATGCTTCACTGTTTAGGTTCTGGAATTCCAAAAGAGTTAAAGAGTTAAGTTTGGACATGGGGTGGATGGAGACCATGTACCACTGTTTTTGAAAGACTAGCTATCTTTCTGTTAGAGTTCGGATTGTACGGGGAGCGCTACCTACTTGGTTGACGACCGTCTTTCCAAAGAGCCCGTTCACGTTTCCTATATCCTTTTCGAAGCAAGAAGTTATAATCAAGATGAAGAATTTTGAACTTATGAGTCATGAGTCTTAATTTGGAGTGAGAGTCTTGTTATGTGTATTTTGTATGCTATGTGTGTGTCTTCGTGTTGTTATGTTTTTGCTATGTTGTGCATACTCAGCAGTGGTTGCTGACACATATATATTTCCATGTTTTTCTTGTTCTGTTTGCTTGTTAAGCAGAATAAGTGCAGGTTGTTGAGCATATGCATGGTGAAGGGATTTTTCGAGAGGAGTGGATAATATTTGGTAGTTGTTTTGACTTTAGATTTTTCTAGTGGTTTGGAATAAGGGCCGTGATGGTTCCAAGTTGTTAATTTAATGTTTGACTTAGTTGTAAAGACTTCCGCTGTGAGTTGTTTGACTTTTATAAAATGGTTTTAGTAAAGTGTGTTGTTTTACCTTAGCCTTAGCGTTGCAATTAGTTTTCATAATTAGTTGTGACGTGGCGGTAACATGCTCAAGTTCCTCTTGTGTTTATAGGTTTGAGGTAAGTTAGAAAGTGAGGAATTTGGGGGTGTTACAGAGTGCATCTAAAATTCTAGAGAGAAAAGAGCTTTTAGGATTCCTAAGTCTAAAAATATGCCAAAAACTCGTTCAGGTCGTGCCCCCTTTACAAAAAGTATTTATAGTAGTTGGGCTTTTAATTAACATAAACCCACGAGCAAAATTCGAGCGGAAAAATCGAACAGAGTACAAATCGCGCCACCTGCGCCCGCACCGACCAAATTTGGTTTCTTCCCTGCGCCCGCAACCTTCGTGGTTTGCGATTTGTGGAGCTGCTGAACTATGTTGCGCCCGGATAGGTGATATTCCCTCTTAGCCTATGCGCCCGCATGGTTTAAGCTTGGATACATTTTGACGATTTTCATTATTTCTTTGCTTGATTCTTCGAATCTCGTTCATGGCTTCTCGTAACTTGGCATGCATCTCGAGGCAAGTGCTTTGTAACTCGTTTTAGCTTCTAGTGACTTCAAAACACCCTATTACGCTCCTGTAACATATAAAACAATCCGAAAACCGCACGTAATAATAAAAAAAGTATAAAATAACCGCAAAGAGATCTAAAAGTCAACTAAAGATGCTAAAACCATCCCAAAACATAACTTAACATCGAAAGACGATATTTAATCAAAACAAAGCCACAAACTAACTATTTAGCACAAGAATCAATCGAAAATGAGGGAAAAACACAACATAAAACACATATATCAAATTCCACCAAACCGAACCTTTGCTCGTCCCAAGCAAAGCACTACGAAATTGACTACACCCTATCAAACAAAATAAGCATTATAACATAAGAGAACATCTGAAGACACATGGATCAAAGCCAGCTAATTAAGCATCCAATTACCGTCCTTCCTAAATACAGGTCAAACAAAACCAACCAAGCAAGTTTAATGAATCGATGACTAGAGTAGCTTACGGGTTGTCACTCTTCACCCTATGGAGGACATGCTGGACCCGACAAAAGATGTTTAACGTATTGCAATTCGGTTTTTATTGGCCTACGATACTCAAGGATGCTAGAGATTTTGTCATGTCTTGTGATTCGTGCCAACGAACAGGTAATATCTCAAAAAGGCATGAAATGCCTCAAACAGGTATCTTAGAAGTTGAAATTTTCGATGTTTGGGGTATTGATTATATGGGTCCCTTCCCTTCTTCTAATGGTAATCTTTTTATATTGGTCGTTGTGGATTATGTTTCTAAGTGGGTGGAAGCAATTGCTTCTCCCCACAGTGATGCTAACACCGTTTTAGGAATGTTTTTTTCCTAGGTTCGGAGTCCTTAGAGCTATTATCAGTGATGGGGGAACGCACTTTCATGAGAAAAGGTTGGATGAGCTACTAGAGAAATATGGTGTTTACCACAGGACAGGATTGGCATATCATCCACAAACCAGTGGTCAAGTCGAGGTTTCAAACCGAGAAATCAAGTCCATTCTAGAGAAGACGGTTGCGAAATCGAGAAAAGATTAGAGTAGTAAGCTTCATGATGTTTTATGGGCGAATAGAACAACATTTAAAACTCCAATTGGCACTTCCCCATATTGATTGGTTTATGGAAAAGCATGCCATCTCCCAGTAGAACTTGAATACAAAGCTTATTGGGCAATCAAGGAATTAAACATGGATGCTAAGCTTGCGGGTGAAAAATAGTTACTACAGTTGAATGAATTGGATGAATTTCGGCTAGGAGCATATGATAGTGCCAAAATCTACAAAGAAAAGACGAATCGATGGCACGACAAACGTATCATAAAAATGGAGTTTCAACTCGGCAATAAGGTTCTATTGTTTAACTCAAGACTTCGATTATTCCCTGGAAAGCTAAAATCTAGATGGAGTGGCCCCTTTACAGTGACAAATGTGAGCAAATTTGGCTATGTTGAAGTTCAAAGTGAAAAGGGAGAAGTATTCAAGGTTAATGGTCAAAGGTTGAAGCCATACTATGAAGGAGACGTCATTGGTTTGGTTGAAGTCATCTAACTCGATGATCCTAAAACACCTTGATCACTAATGCAACCAAATTTTAGTGTTAATAGTGTTCTTTTATTGTTGTGTGTGGTTTGGTAAAGTTTTGAAAGAAACGACCAATTTTCGGTTGATTTTACTACCTAATTTCAGCACTTGAGAGATAAAGATCACTTATGAGCATTTGGACAATTATTAGAGACATTTTACAACTCATTGGAACAAGTTTGACGTCTCACATGACAAGTTGGAGAAATATTAGAAGTTTAGTGAAGAATTAAGAAGTTTAGAAGTGAAGATTTTGACCACTGTCCACTATTTTGATCATATCTCAAATTCTATACATCAGATTGATCTGATTCTTATTGCATTGGAACTTAGATTCAAATATCTTTCCAACGGTAGGTAATAAGCCCTGTGGAACTTCCTATAGAAAAAGTCATATCGATTTCAAAATGACGCGGAATTTCAGAAGCTTCTGTTTCATGATGCGGGCGCATAGAACAACATTCTTTTGTTCTATGCGGGCGCAGGTCACTCCTTATTGGCCATTTTGCTGGGAGATCAACTTTTCTCGTAATTAATTATTAAAAAGCCCATTAGGCTTGTATTTAAGGCACGATTTCCTAGGAGCACGGGATATACTTTTCATTATTAGTTTTTCCAGTTTTAAAATCCTAATTATCTCTCTTAATTACTTTCTCTCTCTAGATTAGGTTAGATTAGTTTATTTTATTGAACAATTTACAATTCAATTCAAGTTTCTTTTCCATTCAAGTTTGATAATTTCTTTTCTCTTTCTTTGTCAATTATTTATAGTTTATGTTTATTAATTCATGTTAATTAATGTTTGTTTGTTAATTAGTTTATGATTGTTTATTTAGTTAATTATTGTTCTTATTTGTTTATGATCATAAATTTAAATTTGTTTATTGTTTTAATTTTATAATTATGAGTGAGTAATTTCTTTTCTAGGGTTTAGGGGATCCATGAACTCATTAATGGACTAGTTTAATATCAATCGATTAGTTCTTGATTAGTAATTAAATTTCTATTATTGATTTCTATCGATTGCAATTAAATTGTGCGTAGATATAATTGTAAGTTTGGTAATTGTCAAAATTGAGGCGAAGAGGTAAGATTATCACAATAAGACCACTGAATAATAGGAAAAATGAGTCTATGCGAGCGAGAGCCGGTAGAGGAGTTTTGAGGGAATCTAAGTTCGAGAGAATTAGTGTGCCCTAGTTTAATGAATTTTGTGGAATTGATTGGTTTATGTTTTATGAATTTTTTAATTGTTCATGGTCAACCGATTGCCCTAGGTTTTAATCAATTTGATCCAACTCTTAGTTTAATTTCGTTATTAGTATTTTTAGTCAATAATTAATCATAACCAAGGCCCTTTTCACAGTTTAGACTTTTTAGTAGTAGTAGTAGTGTTTCATTGCTTCCCTGTAGATTCAATCCCTACTTCCCTAGCTATATTACTCAATGTTGTTTGGTTTATTTTTGAGAGGTGTGGGACAACCTGCATCATTAATCTGAGCTGGATCTAAAGTCTTACTAGCATAGTAGATAGCATGCAAAACCTTATCTTTTCTTTGAGCTAACACGGCACCCACAGCATAGTCGCTAGCATCACACATAATTTCAAAAGGTAATTCCCAATTAGGTGATTGAATAATGGGTGCTGAGATTAGTGCTTGTTTGATCAAAGTAAAAGATTCAAGGCATTCGTCAGTGAATTTAAACTCAGCATCTTTTAATAACAGTTGAGTTAAGGGTTTAGCAATTTTAGAAAAATCTTTAATGAATCGGCGGTAAAACCCTACATGACCTAGAAAGCTTCTAACACTTTTTACACTTACTACTGGAGGTAAATGTTCAATGACTTGAATTTTAGCTATATCGACTTCAATACCTCTTTCAGAGACTAGATGTCCCAGGACAATTCATTCTATCACTATAAAATGACATTTCTCCCAATTGAGGACCAAATTCCTGTTCACATCTTTTAAGCACTTTCGTCAAGTTAGCCAAACATGAATCAAAATCAGTACCATGCTAGACTCATCCATGAAGACTTCCATGCTAGACTCTATGAACTCAGAAAAGATAGCCATCATACATCGTTGAAAGGTAGCAGGTGCATTACATAGATCAAAGGGCATTCTACGGTAGGGAAAAGTGCCATAAGGACATGTAAATGTCGTTTGTGATTGATCATCAGGATGGATAGGTATTTGAAAGAACCCAGAGTAACCGTATAGATAGCAAAAATATTTATCAGTTGCTAGCCTTTCTAACATTTGATCAATAAAAGGGAGAGGGAAATGATCCTTTTTAGTGGCAACATTTAATTTTCGGTAAACAATGCACATTCGCCGACCTGTAGCAACTCTAGTAGGGATAAGCTCATTTTTATCATTACGCACAACAATTATTCCTCCTTTCTTAGGGGCTACCTGCACTGGACTTACCCATTGAGAATCTGGCACAACATAGATGATACCTGCATCAAGAAGTTTAAGAACCTCTTTCTTCACTGCTTCTTACATGTTAGGGTTAAGTCTCCTTTGTCCCTGTATACAAGGCTTATGGCCTTCTTCTAGATGAATTCTATGCATACAAATGTAACACCTTGGAATTTCCTAACTTCTTACTTCTCATTTTTTCCGAAAAACATATTAATATATTAAGGATTATATTTATTAAAACTTCTAAATATGTAAAAACCAAAGTACTATTGCCACCGTGATAACGGCTAAGGCATTTATCACAGTACTAAAGCGGAAGTCTTAAAACCAAAACAATTTAAAACTAAACTTCAAAACAAACTCAAATTAAAATCAACTTTAAACTTATTACACCTCGGAACCGTATTAATGGCCCTTAAAAACCAAAACCAAAACTAAGAGTCTTTAGGAATAAAAACAATAATCCAAAATAAATGTTAGTCTTCATAAGCAACAAAATGAAATAAAGCTACAAAAACAAAGTAAGCACTCTCACTCCAGCCCATCATGAAATGACTTATGCCCACTTGTGCCTGCAACTTTTCTTTTACTAGACAACTACTCACCACAAGTGGGTCATTGTAGGGCCAAGTCCAAGACAAAGCCATGCACACAAAACAAACAGTCAGCAAAGCCGAGTACATAACTACTAAAGACTATGAAAAAACAATAAGAAATAAAACATGCACTCAACTTACCTTTGACAACTTTTTTACCTGTACATGGACTCATTTAATTTAATTATTATATTTAAAATTATGTATCCTGCATCAAACGGGTTTCCTCCTTAAAAATCATCGCCCTATTGGGCACTAACTTGGGAGCAACTCTAAGAAGGTATTACTATGTCACATAAAGTGACGGATATCCAGCGCATTAAAAATATAAAAGAGTACAACGTCTTGTACTCCAATTAGAAGTCATAGATCACTGTTCCATACGACTCCCCCATTGTTCATACTCAAGGTATATACGTTCCAAGAGTTTTGATACAAGTCCTCTTACACTTTACGTGATTTAACAGGTTTAGCAATGTTATGACTCTCATGCAACATCACATAAAGACATGCATCAAATCAAGTAAGCCAAGTTAATTATCTCCAACTTAAGGTGATTCAAAATTAAACTTATGTGAGTCCTTTAATTAAACTGAACTTCCTTTACCACACATTAACTGTGAGTGGCTAATTACCTACTTTCTTCTTGGCCACACATTAAACTGTGAGTGGCATTATTTCTAAAATAATTGCTCATAGCTTCTTTTAATCTTGTGAATAAAAATTCACAACTACCTTTTTTGTTGATTAAGTAACTAATCAACTTAAAAATAACTTCCTTCCTTGATCAATAAACCATTGGCCAAATTAAAATGCTCATAACATTCCAATTCAAGCTTATGAAAATTTAACTATCTATTTAACATGGAATGCCATCATACTTTAAGAACATGCTACTAAAAATTTGTCATGCTGATGCAGGTTGTCGCACACCTCTAAAAAATAACCGAACAACACTAACTAATATAGCTAGAGAAGTAGGGATCGAATCCTCATGGAAGCTATTAAATCCTACTAGCACTAAAAAGCCTAAAGCGTGTAATGGGTCTTGGTGGAAATTTCGGTAAATGGTTTCTAGAACTAAGAAGACTAAGAATTGAAACTAAAGAAATGACGGGAAAATTACGATAAAACTCTATTAATGGAAACCTAGGGCTATCGGTTCACTATGATCAATCAACAAACTAAATTAACGCTCACTACCCAATTCATTGGCATTCATTGAACTAGGGCTCACTAATTCTCTCGAACTTAGACTCCCTCAAAACTCCTTTACCGGCTCTCGCTCGCATAAATTCGTTTTTGCCTATTATTCAGTGGTCTAATTGTGGTAATCTTACCTCTCGGCCTCGATTTCAACAATAACCTAACTTACAACTAAATCTGGCCACAATTTAATTGCAATCGCTAGAAATCAATAATAGGAATTCAATTAGAAGCCAAGAACTAATTAGAAAACTTAATTTAAATTCAAGTCATGATCATAGATCCCCTAACCCTAGAGAAAACGACTACTCACTCATAATTAAGGGAACAAAAGTAAAATTGAATTTAAACAACATGATCAAGAACAAGGAATTAATTAAAACTAAATTAATTACTAATAAAACTAAATTAAGAACAAAAACAACAAAACTAATTAATCTAGACTAAAAACTAAGAAATTAAAGAGAAACATGAAATTAAAAGGATTGAAAAGCATAAGGAAAGAAATTACCAAAATATAGATTGAATTGCATTGAATGAAAGCTTGAATTCATGAACAAAATAATTAATCCTAAAATTCTAGAGAGAAAAAGTAATTTTGGAATCCTAGGTCTAAAAATATGATAAAAACTAGTTAGGTTCGTGCCCCCTTTACATTCTATATATATAGTATTTGGGTTTTATTAAAATAAAACCCACGAAGCAAAACCGCGCGGAAAAGTCAATCGGGGCGAGAAAACGAAGACCTGCGCCCGCATAGAGGAATGACCTGCGCCCGCAGCCTTCACGGTTTGGGACTTCTGAGCTCTCTGATCTATGATGCGGGCGCATAGATCAAAATAGTGACTAAGGGCTGCGCCCGCATCTTGCTTGCATGCCTATATTTTGACGATCTTTCTTATTTCTTCGCTCGATTCTTCGAATCTCGTTCGTAGCTTCTCGTAACTTGGCACGCATCCCGAGGCAAGCACATTTTGACTCGTTTTAGCCTCCAATGACTTCATAACTCTCTATTACGCTCCTGTAACATATAAACAAAACCGAAAACCACGCGTAATAACCGAAAAAGTATAAAATAACCGTAAAAGGTTCTAAAAGTCAACTAAAGATGCTAAAACCGTTCCAAAACATAACTTAACATCGAAATACGATATTTAATCAAAACGAAGCCACAAACTTAACTATTTAGCACAAGAATCAACCGAAAATGAGGGAAAAACACAACATAAAACATGTATATCAAATTCCCACAAACCGAACCTTTGCTCGTCACGAGCAAAACACAACGAAATTGACTACACCCCATAAAAACAAAATAAGCATCATAACTCAAGAGAACATCCGAAGACACATGGATCAAGGCTAGTCAATCAAGCACCCAATTACCGTCCTTCCTAAATACGGGTCAAACAAAACCAACCAAGCAAGTTTAATGAATCGATGACTAGAGTAGCTCACGGGTTGTCACTCCACACAATTAATGATTAGCTTATAACAATGAAGCTCTAACCCTCACCTCCCAACCAAATGTGGAATGCAATGCAAAATGTGTTTAAATGCAATTTTAAGAACCCGAAACCCACATCTCACACCTCATGCAAGTGTTTGAGGGTATCCACTCATCCTAAATGTTGACTCGGAATGCAATTAATACTCTACGACCTTGACAAAGGATTCACTTCACAATAACCATAACATGTGCACGAAGATCAAAAAGGACTTTTATAAGCTTGTAACGTGGCTAGGGTGATGGGTAGGATAAAAATTTGGGATAATGTGGTGGAATGCGGGGTATACGCATATAAAATCAAAGAAAACCGTCAACAACTCCAAAGCAATCATCAACATTCTCCAACATCCAATTCAACCAAATCAAACCAAACTTTTCTTTGTACTTCACATCAACACCATAAATCTCATAATTCAATCATTAACCACAACTTCACAAACTTTAAACTTCTTTTTTTTCTTCAACTTTATTATGCTTTCATAATTTTTTTTTTCACTTTATTTTTCATGCATAATAAAACATAGTTTCACGACTCTTAATGATTTGTTTTTGCTTAAAATTCAATAAACAATAAACATAATCATCACACATACATAACTAGGCCATGAATAAAATATGACTTTTTAATTAACTACAACAGCCTAGACATTGGTATGCAGAGCCTTATATGTGAAACTTTATAACTTAACTTCATCAATAACATTTCCACTGTTTCACCATCAATCCTCCATAACACCTTTTAAAACTTTATTTTAATAACATCACAACTACTTCAACTCCCCCAAACCAAGTTTGGGCATATAATGCATTATGTAAAAGGGCTAATAGCCTTGTAATGTGGCTAAAATACAAATGAAAGGGGTAAAAGCTCAAAACATGGGATCAAGGGAAATTTTAAATGTGGGAAATGAAATTCTGAAGCTCAAAGGAAGAAATGAGAGCCTTTTATCATGCGCAACATACACAAAATCCACAATTAAAGTTACTAGAATCCAATGTCAAACCCAAGATCATAATTACACCAGGAACTAAGCACACATGAAAAGAAAATATGAATGAATTTATATTTAAAAGTGGCTCAAATCCTCCCGTTAACACAGTTCAAGTCCAAGACCCAAGCAAGGTTGAGAAGAGTTGACCAATAAAAGGAAATCAAGCAATCAAATTCAAGTCATAGCCAACAAATCACACATGTGGATCCATCCGCAGTCAAGAGTCATAAAGTTTTCAAAATAAGCACAGGGGTACTGAAGTAGTCAATTTCGACAATAAAACTCAACTGGGACACGAATAATCCATTAAGCCAATTCTCTCTAAAACTAAACCTAAGAAAACAGTACAATCTTTTTGGTCACATGTAAACTCCCGTTCCTAATGAATGGTACAAACCATGCAACAGTCCTAAGAAAGAAATAAAACTAAACTAAGAAAGCAGTTAAAACTAACTAAGCACACAAACAGAAAACAAAGGAGAATTTGGAATGATCTAACCAAGTCGGTATCAATTCATAACAGGAGCCCAACTAAGTACTGAATCAATAATACATCCCACTCGAATTATATCCTAAAAAAGGAAAAGAAACAAACCAATCTCCAAAGAAAAAGGTAAAAGAATAAAGGAAAAAGAAAAAGAAAAAGAAAAAAAAAGAAAACAAAGCAAAAAAAGAAAAAGAACTAAGCAAAAAGTACAAAAATACATAAATCCTCCCCCCAAACCAAATTTTTGTCCCGTCCCGGGACAAATAACCATACAAAGCAGAGGAAGGAGGCGAAGCCGAGCTCTACTGACCGGGTCCCCAGTACCTAGGATAGTACTGGTCATAGAACGACTGATAGGGGTAAGAGGTAGGCTCAGTGCTAGGGTCGTATGTAGGTGGCCAATTAGGATGGTTCGGGAATCCCTGAACCGTCCCAGCTTCAACATTGCTCGTGTGCTCCCTCCATTGGACTCTTTGTAGCAAATCAACATCAAAGCGGAGTCCTTGAAGTGAATGATCTATCTTGTCGAACCGCTGCTGGTTATAGAGATGCATATCATCAAATCGGTTCATCAGGGGGGTCATGTCAAAAGTGGAGGAGGAGTGACCAACATAGCTATGTCGTGGTGGGGCTGGTGGATGCTGGGCCTGACCGCCTGCTTGCTGAATTAGGTTGACCATCTGCACAACCCTCTTCTCTGAATCTGCTCTCTCCTGTAGTGGGATGTTGTCAGGGGGGATTATCCAAGGGTTCTGGCCGTCTGGGTGCTTCTGGTAGGTGAGGCTAACATAGGCATTAGGCAAGTAGCACCATGAAATTTCCCGAACACACCAAACAAACTTCTCTCTGTGCCCTCTTTGATAGTGTCTAAGGAAGTTAGCAGCTCTCAGGGCAGTCGTGTCGAGGTAGGGGTTTTCCTCGATCGGGTTTAACTGGTGGATCTGCTCCATATGACCTAGGGTGTGGGCCAGCCATGTAATCATGCCACCGATATAGATAGTACCGGTGTTAGTGATCCCCTCTGCAATTTCAGCGAACCGGCGGGCTAAAAAGAACCCGAAGTTATAATGGAGAGGCTGTCTAGCATATCCCTCTGTCACCATCCATAATAGTCTGATCTCATCAGGGTAAACATGCCCTAATTCTCCTCTAGAAAATAAGCAGTAAACCACGAACCGCAGGAAATACCGAAGGGCAGGGTGCTGTATCTAATGCTTTGGCGGTGGTAGAAGTGAAGGTGGAGCTGCCATCAGTGATTCTCTCCCACCAGGCTCCCTCAAAGTAAGGTCCCCACTCATGCTCAGCTGTAGACCAAACTGCATTCTTAAGGTTCCATAGAAATCGCTCATTTAGTTCATCAACATCCATTTCATAGTGTTGCCCGAAGATGGTGAAACTAATGTGTATCTTTCTTTCAGCACTAGGAGTCTTCCGGGAAACATGGAAGTGGTAACTGGATAGGAACTCCAAGGTGAGCTCCCGGTATGTGTGCGGGACCTGTTGGGTTTTTCCATCAGGGCCGGGCATAGTGGCGTTGATCCAGTTTCCCCATTCGATTCGGTAAGCCATTTTCATCACTTGATCGGTGATACCAAGCTTGTCACATGTTTCTTTGTGGAAGAACGGGTTGGACCTGATTGTTCTTTTGGAGAGCTTATCAAGCCGTTTCTGTCTGTCCTGACGGTTCTGAGGTGGTGTTCTAGAGGAGGATGGCTGCTTTCCCTTTGAAGCTGAAGAGGATGCCCCAGTTTTCTGAGAGTTCTTAGGGCCTCCGCCAAGTAGTTTGCCAATTGATTTCCTCATGATCCTACAGGACATATGTAGGAGAGACAGAGATTAGAATTCCATTAAAGCAAGTCTCGAAACCAAAATCATGTCAATCATGAAAGCATAAAGAATAATAAGATGTGAAAGCATGATCAAAGAAGGAAATCAAGGCATTGTAGTCATCATATAATCAAAGTTACAAACAGGATTCTGAGGAAATTTCGGCATGACCCGTTTGTAAGTGCAACTAACCCAATGAGAACTACAAAGTTCTAATCAACTAAAGCCAAGAGTGCAACCACAAAACATTCAAACTTAAGCATTACTTGCATACTATGCCTCCAAAACCAACATGTCCAAGCTCATATTCATAAAAGAGCATCAAGTGCAACACCAAAAACCAACTTACGCCATTATATAAACTCAACCATTGAATAATTAATGCCTTAACACATCCAAACAACTTCAATGAGACTTTAAGAGCAAAGAAGAATGACTAGTTAAGACAAGTAGCAACTACTTAACCATTTTAAAAGCATAAAGTTCAACATGAAAGTTGCTAGTAAAAATTCATGAGTAAAGCTATAGTTCTAAGTAAGCAATGAAGTAATCATAAGCATGATTTTAAGCATTCTAAAGACTTTAAACATGAATTTAACTAGTTAACACTCCTAATTAACAACAACTTCATGAATGATCATTGAAAATTTCATGGAAATCTTGCTCAATCCATAAAGCACAAAAACTTCCAATTACTTATAACTAACAACTCCAAACATGATAATGAAGCATAAAAATAGCTAGTAAACACTCATGAACAACAACAATCAAGTTTAGAGTGACCAATTAAATTTGTAATATGAATACCCAAAAATTGAAAATTCAAGAAAACTTCATAAAACTTCATATAAATTGGATAAAAAGGAAATTATACCTTAGTATATGATAATAGAGCAAGAAATTTGAAGAAAATTGAAGAAGCAACCCACAAATCAAACCCAAGTTGAATTCAAATTTTGAACCCTAGGTTATGCAATTCGAGATTTTTTTCCAAATTTTAACTCCAAGATGTTGTTTAGAGTAGTGAGAGGAGTGTTGTGTTAAAATTTGAAGTGATTTGGAGTAGTATGGAGTGAGTTATGGTGATTTGAAGTTGAAGGTTTATGGGGTTTTAATGGTGTGAGAGAGGAAGAAGAAGATTGAGAANTTAAAATTTGAAGTGATTTGGAGTAGTATGGAGTGAGTTATAGTGATTTGAAATTGAAGGTTTTTGGGGTTTTAATGGTGTGAGAGAGGAAGAAGATGATTGAGAGTTTAGGAAATTAAGAATAATATTGATAATAAAAAAGATATAATAATAATATTAATAATAATATAAAGATAATATTAATAATAAGGGGGGGGGGGCGAAAATATAACACGGGTAGGCTATTATAAGGCCACGCGAGGAAAAGAAAAAGAAAAGAACGAACGGAAGCCTGCAGGTGCTTGCTGCGCCCGCAGGGAAGTAGGGGCTGCGCCCGCAGGGTGAGTCCGTAGAGAAGATGTTGAGCTTCTGTTTTAAAATGCGGGCGCATAGAAGAGTATGGGTTTTGACTACTACGCCCGCAGGTACTCTCTATAGCTCTATTTTGCTGATTTTTTTCTTTTTCTCCCTAATTAATGAATTAATTTATAAATTATTATTATTAATCAACACTTAAGCACGTTTTAACTCTTAAACTCTCCTTAATTACCCCAATTAAACATTAAACACTTAGACCCTTAGCTAGACTTCATAAAATCAAAGCAAAAGCTAAACTAAGCTAAACTAAACTACGAAAACACACAAAAACACGCAAAAACATGCAAAAAGAGAAAAGAAGGGATAGAAAGCTCGGGATGCCTCCCGAGGAGCGCTCTTTTAAGGTCACTAGCTTGACCATGGCTGCATTAGTGATCAAGGCATCTTGGGATCATCGAGTTGGATGACTTCAACCAAACCGATGACATCTCCTGCATAGTATGGCTTCAACCGTTGACCGTTAACTTTGAATATTTCACCCTTTTCACTTTAAACTTCAACATAGCCAGATTTGCTAACACTTATGACTGTAAAGGGGCCACTCCATCTAGATTTCAGCTTTCCAGGGAATAATCGAAGTCTTGAGTTAAACAATAGAACCTTATCACCGACTTGAAACTCCCTTTTCTTGATTCGTTTATCGTGCCATTTTTTTGTCTTTTCTTTATAAATTTTGGCACTATCATATGCTCCTAGCCGAAACTCATCTAATTCATTCAACTGTAGCAACCGTTTTTCACCCACAAGCTTAGCATCCATGTTTAATTCCTTGATTGCTTAATAAGCTTTGTATTCAAGTTCTACTGGAAGATGGCACGCTTTTCCATAAACTAATCTATATGGGGAAGTGCCAATTGGAGTTTTAAAAGCTGTTCTGTACGCCCATAAAGCATCATGAAGCTTGTTACTCTAATCCTTTCTTGATTTCGCAACCGTCTTCTCTAGAATGGACTTGATTTCTCGGTTTGAAACCTCGACTTGACCACTGGTTTGTGGGTGATATGCCAATCCTGTCCTGTGGTAAACACCATATTTCTCTAGTAGCTCATCCAACCTTTTCTCATGAAAGTGTGTTCCCCCATCACTGATAATAGCTCTATGGACTCCGAACCTAGGAAAAAAAAACATTCCTAAAACGGTGTTAGCATCATTGTGGGGAGAAGCAATTGCTTCCACCCATTTGGAAACATAATCCACAGCGACCAATATAAAACGATTACCGTTAGAAGAAGGGAATGGACCCATATAATCAATACCCCAAACATCGAAGATTTCAACTTCTAAAATACCTGTTTGAGGCATTTCATGCCTTTTTGAGATATTACCTGTCCGTTGGCACGAATCACAAGACATGACAAAGTCTCTAGCATCCTTGAGTATCGTAGGCCAATAGAAATCGGATTGCAACACCTTAAACATTGTTTTGGCGGGTCCAGTATGTCCTCCATAAGGTGATGAGTGGCAATGGTGCAGAACTCCATAGACCTCCCAATCTGGTACACACCTGCGATATAAGCCATCTGCACACTCACGAAACAAGTTAGGGTCATCCCAAAAATAACGCCTAACATCATGTAAAAACTTTTTCCGTTGCTGACAAGTAAGATCGGGAGGTAACACTCCTCCAACTACATAATTAGCATAATCAGCAAACCATGGAGTGTTAGAAATCACAGCCAAAAGATGGTCATCAGGAAAAGAGTCATCAATAGGAGTTGAAATCTCTCCATCTTCATATCGAATCCTAGATAGGTGGTCTGCAACCACATTCTCTACACCTTTCTTGTCACGGATTTCTAGATTGAACTCTTGAAGGAGCAAAATCCACCTAATAAGCCTCGGTTTTTCTTCTTTCTTGCCAAGTAAGTACTTTAAAGCTATATGGTCAGTGTAAATAATAACTTTCGAACCTATAAGATAAGAGCGAAATTTATCGAGAGCATACACTATAGCAAGCAGTTCTTTTTCAGTTGTTGCATAGTTAATTTGAGCTGGATCTAAAGTCTTACTAGCATAGTAAATAGCATGCAAAATCTTGTCTTTCCTCTGACCTAACACGGCACCTACAGCATAGTCACTAGCATCACACATAATTTCAAAAGGTAATTCCCAATCGGGTGATTGAATGATTGGTGCTGAGATTAGTGCGTGTTTGATCAAATTAAAAGATTCAAGGCATTCATCGGTGAAATTAAACTCGAAATCTTTTAATAGCAATTCTGTTAAGGGTTTAGCAATTTTAGAGAAATCTTTGATGAATCTATGGTAAAAGCCTGCATGACCTAGAAAGCTTCTAACACCTTTTACACTTACTGGTGGAGGTAATTGTTCAATAACTTGGATTTTAGCTTTATCTACTTCAATACCTCTTTCAGAGACTAGATGTCCTAAGACAATCCCTTCCGTCACCAAAAGTGACACTTCTCCCAATTGAGGACCAAATTCACCTGTTCACATCTTTTAAGCACTTTAGTTAGGTTAGCCAAACATGAATCAAAATCAGTACCATAGACACTAAAATCATCCATGAAGACTTCCATGCTAGACTCTATGAACTCAGAAAATATAGCCATCATACATCTTTGAAAGGTAGCAGGGGCATTACATGGACCAAAAGGCATTCTACGGTAAGCAAACGTGCCATAGGGGCATGTAAATGTAGTTTTGGATTGATCATCAGGATGGATAGGTATTTGGAAGAATCCAGAATAACCATCTAGATAACAAAAATATTTATTAGTTGCTAGCCTTTCTAACATTTGATCAATAAAAGGTAGAGGAAAATGATCCTTTTTGGTGGCAACATTTAATTTCCGGTAATCAATGCACATTCGCCAACCTGTAACAACCCTAGTGGGGATAAGTTCATTTTTATCATTTCGCACAACAGTTGTTCCCCCCTTCTTAGGGACTACCTGCAATGGACTTACCCATTGAGAATCTGGCACAGCATAAATGATACCTGCATCAAGAAGTTTGAGAACCTCTTTCTTCACCACTTCCTGCATGTTAGGGTTAAGTTTCCTTTGTCCCTGTATACAAGGCTTATGGCCATCTTCTAGATGAATTCTATGCATGCAAAAATCAGGACTTATTCCAGTTAGATCATCAAGTGTATAACCAATAGCCTTTTTGTGAGTTTTAAGCACAGCAAGCAACTTTTCAAGTTGACTATTGGTAAATTTAGAACTAACTATGACTGGATATAACTCGGCATCATCTAGAAAAGCATATTTTAAAGGAAAATTTCATACAAATAATCCCAACTATGGGCGTTCACCTAATAAAAGACCAAACTTTGATTAATCCAAAAATAGACCCAACTTTCATGCCCATTTTCCAATTTTGGACCCTCTTAAATTTTAACAAGTAAAATCAAGTAAATCTTGCTAATTATCCGGTTTTTGCTTAAGCAGGAACACCCGAAAACACCACCACAACCATCCCTTCCACCTGAAACCTAAAAATGTTAAGAAAAAACCGGATAATTAACAAGATTTACTTGATTTTACAGGTTAAATTTCAGGAGGGACCAATATTAGAAAATGAGCATGAAAGTTGGGTCCATTTTTGGATTAATCAAAGTTCGGTTTTTTATTAGGTGAACGCCCATAGTTGGGATTATATTTATGAATTTTTACTATTTTAAATTAGGGGGAAGGGGTTTCATTTCGGGCTGTGTTACCTCTTTGATGGCATATGATTGCCGAGGCAATGATTGATATCTTTGGCTCTCCTCNTGATACCTTTGGCTCTCCTCTAAAGTCATCTTCTCATTGTTCAATTCGTGGCCTATAGCATCAATTTCCGAATCTCCTTCACTTGCATTAGCATCCAAACACAAAATGGCCTCTAGGGGATCCTTTGTGAGGGATCGAGGCATGTCATTCAAAACAATTTCACCAATAATATCGATCCTATAACATGACTGCTCTATCATGGGGTTTTTCATTGCATNAACATGGGATTTTTCATTGCATTATTAAGATTAAATGTCACTTTATCATCCCCTACAGAAAGGGTTAAACTTCCGTTTTTAACATCAATGACGGCACCTGCAGTATGTAGGAAAGGTCTACCTAGAATGATGGGGATATGAGCATCCTCCTCAATATCAAGGACAACAAAGTCAACAGGAATGATAAATTTTCCTACTCTAACAGGTACATCCTCTAAAACACCCTTAGGGTATTTTACAGTTCTATCTGCCATCTGCAAAGTAACATTAGTAAATTTAAGTTCTCCCATGTCAAGCTTCTTACAAATTGATAAGGGCATCACACTTACACTAGCTCCCAAATCACATAGAGCCTTATCAATAAATAGAGGACCTATATTACATGGAATTGAAAAACTGCCTGGATCCTTCAACTTAGGAGGAGATTTGTTTTGAAGGATTGCACTGCACTCCTCGGTGAGTGCAACTGTCTCTGTTACATTCAACTCACGTTTCCTACTCAAAATATCTTTCAAAAATTTAGTATAAGTAGGCACTTGAGTAATTAAATCAGTGAAAGGCACAGTAACTTGCAAATTTTTAACTATGTCAAGGAATTTACGAAAGTGATTATCATTCTTACTCCTGGTTACCCTGTTCGGAAAGGGTAACGGCACCTTTGAGGGAGGAATCGTATCAGTAACTGAATCTGCTGCTGGAGCTTGCTTCTTTGATGCTTCCTTCTCCTTTTCTGCAGCTGCTTCCTCAAGGTCTTCAATCACAACTGAATTAGTCTTCTGTGTTCCATCTGCAGCTCTGTTAGCATCATCATCAGCCATTCTAGGACCTTCATAGTAAGTACCGCTCCTTGTTGCAATGGAATTGCAATGATCACGAGGTGGATTGCTTGATGAAGCATTTGATGGAGCAGGTTGAGGAGGAAGTTGGCCTTGTTGCCTTTGAGCTGATGATTGAGCAATTTGTGCTACTTGAGTCTCCAATTGTCGATTGTGGGCCTGCATAGCTTCCATGGCTTTCTGCATCTGCATCATCATGTTCTTCAGTTCTAAATAGTCATTGCCAGATGGTTGTGGAGGTGCTGGGAGTGGTGCTGGAGGTGGTGGTCTATTGAAACCCGGTGGTTGAGGTGGAGCAAACCGTTGAACCTGTTGTTGTTGCTGTGGTACAAAATGTGGCTGCTGCTGCGGATTTTGAACATTGCTAGTATTCTTGTAGGAGAAGTATGGATGATCTTTCCAACCAGGATTGTAGGTGTTGGAAAATGGGTTATTCTTGTAAGCTTGAAATGCACATACTTGCTCCATAGAACTATGACATGCTTGCATACTATGCCCAAAAGAACCACATAAATCACAAAAGACATCTGTAGCTCCCGAATGTGCGGCCATTGCAGCTACTGTCATTGGATTGGAGGATGGTGTATTGATTTTGTCTAGCTTCTCATGAATTGCATTGATTTGTGAAGCCAAACGCTCATATTTGTCATCTATCACATGTTTTCCTCCTCTTTTAGCATGTCCTCTAGGATTACTAAATTGAGCATTATGAATAGCAATCTCCTCAATTAAATCATAAGCAGCATTGACTTCTTGGTTCATAAATCGACCACTAGCAGCAGAATCAAGCAAAGTTCTACTCTCATTACCCAAGCCATTATAGAATGATTGCACTAAAAACCACTTCTCAAGTCCATGATGAGGGCACATTCTCAATAAATCCTTAAATCTCTCCCATGCATCATAAAGGGTTTCATCTGTTTCTTGGTTAAAATTCGTAATTTGACTCCTAAGTTGTGCAGTTCTCTCCGGAAGATAGTACTTCCTTCGAAAAACAAGAGCCAAGTCATCCCAACTAGTAATAGTATCCATGTTTAGACCATTCAACCAAGATCGAGCTTTCTCCTTTAATGAAAATGGAAACATCGTACGTCGTATGTAATCTTGAGATACACCAGCTTGCTTGATTGTATTGCAGTACTGAATGAAGTTATTCAAATGTAAGTTCGGATCTTCTTTCATTGTGCCTGCAAACTGATTTCTTTCAACCATGTTCACCAAAGCTGCCTTCAATTCGAAATTCAAGGCCTCTATATCAGGAACTCGGTATCCACCTCCCACTGTTGCAGAACTCGACTGAGAATAGTCTTTTAAGGACCTTGCTTGTGGTGGTGGCGGCGGTGGTACATCATCCCATGGTGGGTTATTTTCGTTGAACTGTGATCCTGACATCTCTTCTTCTTTATCAGAACTATCGGAAATGTTCAAATCAGCAAATAATTGTGTCAAATCAACCAGTGTTCGTTCAGAAAGGTGCTTCTTTGTGATCTCCACTTCCTTCTACGACTCCTCTTATGCAACGATCTTTCCGGTTCAGGATCAATCCAAACCGGCATACAACCTAATACCTGCACACAATCGAAACTCGAAACCGAAATGAAAACTACCTCAAAGAACGTGAAGGTTCCTTGAGGTGAAGGAATAAACCGAAAATAAAAATAAAACTACTACTTTAAACCCGACTAATAGAATTAAAAATTGCCTCCCCGGCAACGGCGCCAAAATTTGATGCCGGTTGTCGCACACCTCTCAAAAATAACAGAACAACACTAACTAATCTAGCTAGGGAAGTAGGGATCGAATCCTCAGGGAAGCTATTAAATCCTACTAGCTCTAAAAAGCCTAAAGCGTGTAATGGGCCTTGGTGGAAATTTCGGTAAATGGTTTCTAGAACTAAGAAGACTAAGAATTGAAACTAAAGAAATGACGGGAAAATTACGAATAAACTCTATTAAAGGAAACCTAGGGCTATCAGTTCACTATGATCAATCAACAAACTAAATTAACGCTCACTACCCAATTCAATGGCATTCATTGAACTAGGGCTCACTAATTCTCTCGAACTTAGACTCCCTCGAAACTCCTTTACCGGCTCTAGCTCGTNTACCGGCTCTCGCTCGCATAAATTCGTTTTTGCCTATTATTCAGTGGTCTAATTGTGGTAATCTTACCTCTCGGCCTCGATTTCAACAATAACCTAACTTACAACTAAATCTGGCCACAATTTAATTGCAATCGCTAGAAATCAATAATAAGAATTCAATTACAAGCCAAAAACTAATTAGAAAACTTAATTTAAATTAAAGTCATGATCATAGATCCCCTAACCCTAGAGAAAACGACTACTCACTCATAATTAAGGGAACAAAAGTAAAATTGAATTTAAACAACATGATCAAGAACAAGGAATTAATTAAAACTAAATTAATTACTAATAAAACTAAATTAAGAACAAAAACAACAAAACTAATTAATCTAGACTAAAAACTAAGAAATTAAAGAGAAACATGAAATTAAAAGGATTGAAAAGCATAAGGAAAGAAATTACCAAAATATAGATTAAATTGCATTGGATGAAAGCTTGAATTCATGAACAAAATAATTAATCCTAAAATTCTAGAGAGAAAAAGTAATTTTGGAATCCTAGGTCTAAAAATATGATAAAAACTAGTTAGGTTCGTTCCCCCTTTACATTCTATATATATAGTATTTGGGTTTTGTTAAAATAAAACCCACGAAGCAAAACCGCGCGGAGAAGTCAATCGGGGTGAGAAAACGAAGACCTACGCCCGCATAGGCCATTTTTGGCCTTGTTCCCTGCGCCCGCAGCCTTCATGGTTTAGGACTTCTGAGCTCCCTGATCTATGATGCGGGCGCATAGGTCAAGGGAGCTTTTAAAGGCTGCGCCCGCATGGAATTTGCACGCCCATATTTTGACGATCTTTCTTATTTCTTCGCTCGATTCTTCGAATCTCGTTCGTAGCTTCTCGTAACTTGGCACGCATCCCGAGGCAAGCACATTTTGACTCGTTTTAGCCTCCAATGACTTCATAACTCTCTATTACGCTCCTGTAACATATAAACAAAACCGAAAACCACACGTAATAACCGAAAAAGTATAAAATAACCGTAAAAGGTTCTAAAAGTCAACTAAAGATGCTAAAACCGTCCCATAACATAACTTAACATCAAAATACGATATTTAATCAAAACAAAGCCACAAACTTAACTATTTAGCACAAGAATCTACCGAAAACGAGGGAAAAACACAACATAAAACACGTATATCACATGCACATAAATTTATGATTCAAAACAAGCATACAAGATTTCATGTAATCAAGAATTGTTCAAGCATGCATTCTAACTCTTGTGTTTTTCTTTAGTACTTACGTCCCTTGTAAAGTAACGGTGCTCCGCCACAACTTCTAGAAGTGGACTAGTTCAAAGTCTCCTACATAGGAAAAACCGAAACTAAATTAAAACCTTGTTGACTAAATTCTACAACAACTATAACTAACTTCTATATTGGAAACTTTGTCCAAAACTTCCTTATGTGGTCTCGATTCAATTTCATACTACACTTTAACTTTTCTATTGCAACATTACTTAGCTTTCGGGACTTTTTTATGCTTTACAAAACCTTAGTATAATTTTTATGCCACTTTAGAAAAGTGGAGAGCAATATAAAATTACTAAAACTCCTTGAAAAGCTTCAAAAACCACATAAATCAATCATATAATGTATTACTTAATTTATATGATCAATTCATGCTAATTACATACTTAAAGCCTAATTATTCACTTTATAAATTCTGGACAACATGTTAAACATGATTAAAATCACTTTGAAACATCATAAAACATACTAAAAATTATATGTAACATCATAGAATTCATATGTGATCATACTAGCATAATATGAACACATAAAACTTACTCTAACTTGTTTTAATAAAAATTTCAGATTTATTTACTAACTTTAAAGTCATGAAAAAATTATTAAAACATCAAAATTTCATGATAAAATTCTTCTACAATCAACCAACATTATTCTGAAACCAATCCACACTTTAGAACAATTTTTCATAACCCAAAACATGATCAAAATATTTATTCAATTGAATTTCATGATTATAAATTTTGGACAGCAATTTATTTTATTTCCAAAGCCTTTAAAAATCAATCAAAAATTCATAAAATCATCATAAATTCACACAACACTAATTCATGATCATAATATTGAAGTTTAAATCATAAAACTCATGGAATTCATTACTTGTATAATTTATAAACCTTAATCTAAAATTTCATGAACAACAATTTTAATTCATGCCTTAAAACAAATCGTACTTTATTAAAACATAATCAAAACTCATAAAAACATGATTAAACATAAGTATGAACATGAATTTGCAAGGTTGAATCAAAAAAAAGGAAAGAAGTAAATTTTTTTTCTTTTTTTAATAAAGATTTTCGGAGAATACCAAAATAGGGGGAGGAGTCCGGCGGTGGCTGCTGTGGACGCCGGCGGTGGTGCTGCA
This sequence comes from Suaeda aralocaspica, assembly GCA_016808085.1. Lineage (NCBI taxonomy): Eukaryota > Viridiplantae > Streptophyta > Magnoliopsida > Caryophyllales > Amaranthaceae > Suaeda > Suaeda aralocaspica. The sequence goes on from PYUH01000138.1 coordinate 1,623,165, forward strand.
GCGGCAGCGGAGGGGGGTCCGGCTGGCACAGATCCCAATGCAACCCCAAAATATTTTTTTTCCGAACTGCACAATTGTAGTTTTCTTTTCTTCTCTTTTTTTTTTCGGAAATCACAAGCCTCTTTTTTTTTCTCTCTCTTCTCTCTAAATTTTTGAAATCCTAATTACTATTGTGAGCAAGAAAGTATGAAATTTTGGGTTTTAAGGGGTATTTATAGGCCCCAAATTAAGATTTGGAAAAGCCCATACTAATCCTAACAAGTGGATATTACCTCTATGCCCTTTGCCTCAAAATAAATTAGGAAACCTTTGAAAATTCTATTTTTATAAGCCTTTTAAAATATTTTTAGACATAATAATATTATTTATGAACACAAAAAATTACTTTCAACCAAAACTTATTATTTATTTTATTATTATTAATTTCTTTTTATTTAATATGCCTATTGACATATTTATTATTATTTTTTTCAATAAAAATATTAAAATTATACGAATAAAGTACAAAAATACTTTCTTAAAATACGTGAAAATGTGGGGTATTACACAAAAACCAGGACTTATTCCAGTTAGATCATCAAGTGTATAACTAATATCCTTTTTATGAGTTTTAAGCACAGCTAGTAACTTTTCAAGTTGACTATCAGTAAGTTTAGAGCTAACTATAACTGGATACATCTCATCATCAACTAGAAAAGCATATTTCAAATTAGGAGGAAGGGGTTTCATTTCGGGCTATGTTACCTCTTTGATAGCATATGATTGTTGAGGCAATGATTGGTACCTTTGGCTTTCCTCTAAAGTCATCTCACTGTTCAATTCATGGCCTATAGCATCAATTTCCGAATCTACTTCACCTGCATCAGCACCCAAACACAAAAGAGCCTCTAGGGGATCCTTTGTAAGGGATCGAGGCATGTCATCCAAAATAATCTCACTAATAATATCGATCCTGTAACATGACTACTCCATCATGGGATTTTTCATTGCATTATTAAGATTAAATGTTACTTTGTCATCCCCTACAGAAAGAGTTAAGCTTCCATTTTTAACATCAATGACGACACCCGCAGTATGTAAGAAAGGTCTACCAAGAATGATAGGGATATGAGCATCCTCATCAATATCAAGGACAACAAAATCAAGTGGAATGAAAAATTTTCCTACTCTAATAGGTATATCTTCTAGAACACCCTTAGGGTATTTTACAGTTCTATCCGCCACCTGCAAAGTAACATTAGTAAATTTGAGCTCTCCCATGTCAAGCTTCCTGCAAATTGATAAGGGCACAACACTTACACTAGCTCCTAAATCACAAAGAGCCTTATCAATAAACAAAGGACCTATATTACATGGAATTGAAAAACTACCCGGATCCTTCAACTTAGGAGGAGATTTGTTTTGAAGGATCGCACTGCACTCCTCGGTGAGTGCAACTGTCTCTGTTACATTCAACTCACATTTCCTACTCAAAATATTTTTCTAAAATTTAGTGTAAGTAGGCACTTGAGTAATTAAATCAGTGAAAGGCACAATGACTTGCAAATTGTTAACTATTTCAAGGAATTTACGAAAGTGATTTTCATTCTTACTCTTAGTTACCCTGTTCGGAAAGGGTAATGACACCTTTGAGGGAGGAATTGTATCAGTAACTGAATCAGCTGTTGGAGCTTGCTTCCTTGGTGCTTCCTTATCCTTTGAGACTTCATTCTCCTTTTCAACAGCTACTTCCTCAAGGTCTTCAATGACAACCGAACTAGTCTTCATCATCCCATCTGCAACCTTGGTAGCATCATTATCAGGCATTCTAGGACCTTTATAGTTAGTACCGCTCCTTGTTGCAATGGAATTGCAATGATCACGAGGTGGATTGCTTGATGAAGCATGTGATGGAGCAGGTCTAGGAGGAAGTTGGCCTTGTTGCCTATGAGCTGATGATTGAGCAATTTGTGCTACTTGAGTCTCCAATTGTCGATTGTGGGCCTGCATAGCTTCCATGGATTTTAGCATCTTCATCATCATGTTCTTCAGTCCCGAAAACTCATTGCTAGTTGGCTGTGGAGGTGCCGGGAGTGGTGCTGAAGGTGGTGGTCTACTGAAACCCGGTGGTTGAGGTGGAGCAAACCGTTGAACTTGTTGTTATTGCTGTGGTGCAAAATGTGGCTGCTGCTGTGGATTTTGAACATTGCTAGTAGATTTATGTTTGGGCAACATGTTATCTCCACTTCCTTTTGCGACTCCTCTTGTGCAATGATCTTTCCGATTCAGGATCAATCCAAACCGGCATACAACTTAATACCAACACACAATCGAAACTCGAAACAGAAATGAGAACTACCTCAAAGAACGTGGAGGTTCCTTGAGGTGAGGAAATAAAATCGAAAATAAAAATAAAAGAGCACTTTAAACCCAACTAATAGAATTAAAAATTGCCTCCCCGACAACGGCGCCAAAATTTGAACAGGCTATCGCGCACCTCTCAAAAATAACCAAACAACACTAACTAATATAGGCAGGGAAGTAGGGATCGAATCCGCAAGGAAGCTATTAAATTCTATTAGCTCTAAAAAGTCTAAAATGTATAAGGGGCCTTGGTGGAAAGTTCGGTAAAAGTCTACTAAACTAAGAAAACTAATACTAAGACTAAGGAAATGACAGAAAGTTATGAATTAAACTCTTATAATGGAAACCTAGAGCAATCGGTTCACTATGATCAATCAACAAACTCATTAAACATTCACTAATCAATTCATTGGCATTCATTGAACTAGGGCTCACTAATTCTCTCGAACTTAGACTCCCTCAAAACTCCTTTACCGGCTCTCGCTCGCATAAATTCATTTTTGCCTATTATTCAGTGGTCTAATTGTGGTAATCTTACCTCTCGGCCTCGATTTCGACAATAAACAAACTTACAACTAAATCTGGCCATAATTTAATTGCAATCAATAGAAATCAATAATAGGAATTCAATTAAAAGCCAAGAATTAATTAATGAACATAAAATAAATTCACAACATGATCATAGATCCCCTAACCCTAGAGAAAAAGACTAATCACACATGATAAAAGGGGCTAAAATAAGAACAAAATTCAATAACATAATCATAATCAAAAAATAATTATAACTAGAATCAAAACTAAATTAATTGCTAATAAGACAAAATTAAGAATTAAAATAACAAAACTAATCAAACTAAACTAAAAACTGAGAAACTAAAGAGATTCATGAATGAAAGAGAATTGAAAAGCATAAGGAAAGAAATTACCAAATAATGAATGATTTGCATTAATTGAAATTGAATCTTCAAGAACAAATTAAGTGCATCTAAAATTCTAGAGAGAAAAGAGCTTTTAGGATTCTTAAGTCTTAAAATATGCCAAAAAATCGTTCGGGTCGTTCCCTCTTTACAAAGAGTATTTATAGTAGTTGGGCTTTTAATTAACATAAACCCACGAGCAAAAACCGAGCAGAAAAATCGAACGGAGTACAAATTGCGCCACCTGCGCCCGCATCGACCAAACTTGGTTTCTTCCTTGCGCCCGAAGCCTTTGTGGTTTACGATCTGTGGCGCTGCTGATCTATGTTGCGGCCGCATAGGTGATAATTCCCTCTTAGCCTATTCGCCCGCATGGTTTAAGCTTGGCTACATTTTGACGATTTTCATTATTTCTTTGCTTGATTCTTCGAATCTCGTTCATGGCTTCTCGTAACTTGACACGCATCTCGTGGCAAGTGCTTTGTAACTTTTTTTAGCTTCTAGTGACTTGAAAAATCCCTATTATGCTCCTGTAACAAAACAAACCGAAAACCGCGCGTAATAACCGGAAAGTATAAATAACCGCAAAGAGATCTAAAAGTCAATTATAGATGCTAAAACCGTTCCAAAACATAACTTAACATTGAAAGACAAATTTATAAAAAAGAAAGCCACAAACGTAACTATTTAGCATAAGAATCAACCGAAAATAAGGGAAAAACACAACATAAAACACATTTATCAACTATCTATTAAGTTAAAGTTGAATCGACATAACATGTTGCCCAAACATAAATTATCACAAAGGGGGGCTCTTCATAAATTTATAATTAAAAGAGTAGAGGAGCCTTCAGAGGGATCACATCTCAACAATCAGAGCCAAACTAACACTAATGATGATTTAAATGATGATGATACTAATTTGAAGACATCCAAAATGATCCTAATAATCATGGTAATTTAGATGATGCTAATACTGATGACCATGATAATGACCCTAATGATGTACAAAATGAGTCTAATGAATGAGTTGATCCAAATTTTATTCCTCCTCTTAACATTTATGATCATAGAAGTTGGGGTGTTCTTGATGCCATGTCTAGAGATATCCTAGTTGAAAAAGGGCCACCTAAAAGAGAGTTGAATCTAAAATTTCCTTTATATGCTAATTTAAGGCATTTTTCAAATATTCATTTTTCTAGAAAGTTAAGCAATGGAGAGAGTAGTGATAGAGAATGGTTGATCTACTCTAAACATGTGGATACAGTATATTGCTTCTGTTTTAAATTGTTCATGAAACAAAATAAAACAAGTGCTTTTGCAACAAATGGCTTAAATGATTGGAAACATTTGAGTGAGAGACTTAAAGAGCATGAAAAGAGCATTAATCATTTAAATAACATGACTACTTGGAATGAGTTGAGAGTGAGGTTGAAAACTGATAAGTTAATATTTGACATGTATTTTACCCCCGATCCCGATTGTTTTTAGCTTTAATACGGCTCTTTTGAGCCATTTCTACTAACTTTTTCTATTTCGAGTGTTTGTTGTGCTTTTTATAAGATTTTACAGGAATCGATGATTTATCGTTGTTTTCCGAGTCTTTTGAAGCACTTGAAGAAGTTAGTGAAGAGTTGAAGTCATTTGGGGAAGCTTTACTAAGGATTAGGAGTATTAAATGAAGAATTAACGAAGTAATTAAGGAACAACGAGCAAAGAAATCAAGAAACGAAGCAAAGAGGCTAACCGCCCGGGTGGGGGTTGCTCGCCCGGACCCCTCCGGGCGGGCTGCTCTGAGAGGCTTTTTCACGCGTTTTCTTCTTTGTTAGGCCTTAGTATATAATACTTTTGAACTCCAAAATCCTAATTACGCTTTATTCATTCACAAAACCTAGGTTAGCCCTAATTTTCTCTCTAAGTTATGAACTACTATTCAATCATTCAATTCAATAATATTCATGTTTCATTCAATCTTAATTCTTGTTCTTTTACTCATGTTTAGTTTTACTTTTAATTTATGCTTTTAGTTTTAGTAGTTTCATGCTTACATTTAGTTTTTTAATTATTGTTAATTTATTTAGTTTAATCATGTTTAAAGTTATAATTTATATTATTGATTTAGTTTTTGTACTTTAAATCTTGTGTGAGTAGTTCCCTTTCTACGACTAGGGGATCCGTGGATCGTTCTTGATGTTGTGTCCATAATTGTTAGTTTGGCTATTAGTGTTCTTGAATTCATGTTGTCAATTTATATTGTTTTCTATTAAATATTGGCCAGGTTTAATTGTTAGTCTGATATTGTTGAAATCAATACCGAGAGGTAAGATTACCACAATTAGATCACAGGGACAATAGGCAAAACGAGTCTAAGTGAGCGAGAGCCATTAGAGGAGTTTTGAAGGATACTAGATTCGAGAGAATTAGTGAACCTTAATTCAAGGAAATTAATAATCTGTTAATCAATTGTGTGCAATTCATTTGTTGATTTATGGTGAACCGATGTCCTGGGCTTAGTTATAAATATATTCCCTTAATCAATTCATTCCTAGTACTAGTTAACTTTTTAGAATTAGTAGAATTGCTTGCTTCCCTGTGGATACGATCCCTACTTCCCTGTCTACATAGTTAGAGTAGTAGGTTATTTTTGATAGGTATACGACTGCCCTATCAAATTTTGGCGCCGTTGCCAGGGAGGCAATAGTTTAATTTCTACTATTCGGGTTATTTTGTCCTATTTTTTTTTTTTTTTTTTTTATTTTGTCTCAAGGAACCCATTGTTCTTTGGGACAGTTTTTACGGATATCTACAGTTTTGATTCGTGTGCAGGTACCGGATTTTGCATGCCAGTGATCCTGAACCAGAATGTTCATTACATAAGCGGAGGCGTAGAAGGAAGTGGAGGTTGCGAAGAGTCGTTCTTTTGAAAGGATACTATCGGAAGTGTCACAACTCTTCTCTGATTTGAGCATCTCCGAGAATTCTGATAGGGAAGAAATGGCAGAGTCACATAATAACGAGAACAACATACCGAATAATGATGCACAGCCACCGCCACCATCGCCGGTCCCGCAACCACGATCATTGAAGGATTATTCCCAACCCAGTTCTGCAACAGTTGGAGGTGGTTATCGGTTCCCTGATACTGAGGCTCTAAATTTTGAACTGAAGCCAGATGTAGTGAATTTGGTGGAAAGGAATAAGTTTACAGGAACACTGATGGAGGACCCAATGTTGCATTTGAATAACTTCCTGCAGTATTGTGGTACAATTAAGCAAGTTGGTGTCTCTTAGGATTACATTAGAAGAATGATGTTCCCGTTCTCACTGAAAGACAAGGCCCGTACTTGGTTGAACAGTCTCAATATGGATAATATTAACATTTGGGAAGAGTTAGCTCTAGCATTTTAAAGGAAGTATTACCCTCTAGAGCGAACTTTAACCCTTTGGAGTAAGATCACGAATTTCAACCAGGAGTCAGATGAAACATTATTATATGAAGCATAGGAGAGATTCAAGGATCTTTTGAGGTTGTGCCCACATCACTGTCTTGAGAAGTGGTTCCTGGTTCAGTCATTCTATAATGGTTTAGGGAATGAGAGTAGAACATTATTAGATTCAGCTGCTATTGGTCAGTTCATGAACTAAGAGGTTAATGCTGCATATGATTTGATCGAAGAAATTGCTATTCATAACTCACAGTTTCGCAATCCAAGGGGACATTCGAAGAAAGGTGGAAAGCATGTGGTTGATGATAAATATGAGAGTTTGGCTTCACATATCAATGCCATAAGCCAGAAGCTCGATAAGATTGGTACTACAGCTCCTCCACCATCACCTGTAGCTGCAATGGCTACACTTTCGGGATGCACTGAGCCCTTCTATGATTCATGTGGTTCATTCGGTCATAGTTCCCAGTCATGTCTAGTTTAGTAGAGCAAGTGTGTGCCTTTGAAGCCTACAAAAACAACCCATTCTCCAATACATACAATCCAGGGTGGAAGGATCATCCATAGTTCTCCTACAAGAACAGCAACAATGTGCAAAATCCTTAGCAAACTATACCATCTCAGCAGGTTCACCAGCAGATGCAGAGATATGTACCAACACACCCACCAGGTTTCATCAGACCACCTTTGTCAGCACCACCATTGCCAGTTCAACCTAGTGGTGAAATATCGGAGCTGAAGAATATGATGTTGCAAATGCAGAAGAACATGGAGGCAATGCAGGCTCACAATAAGCAACTAGAGACCCAACTAGCTCAGATTGCACAGTCTACAGCTCAGCGGCAATAGGGTCAACTACCTCCTCAACCGAATCCACTAGCTCAGAAAGAGAATTGCAACTCCATTACTACCAGAAGAGGGACCCACTATGAAGGTCCTAAGATGCCTACTAATGATGCTGATTCAGAGACATGAGTGCAGACCAGCAAGACCAGCAATGTGGTGATTGAGGAGATTGTAGAGCTTACACTTTCTAAGGAGAAAGATGCCCTGGAGAAGACGGTCCCGGTAGCTGACAAGTCTGTTGATGCATTGACACCTCCCAAGGTGCCACTACCCTTCCCGCGTAGGGTAGACCGAAGTAAGAATGATAATCATTTCCGTAAGTTTCTCGATATTGTCAAAAATTTGCAGGTTACTGTGCCATTTACTGACTTGATTACACAGGTACCTACATATACTAAGTTTTTAGAAGACATATTGAGCAGGAAGCGGGAATTGAGTTTAGTAGAGACTGTTGCTTTAACTAAGGAATGTAGCGCTATTTTGGAGAATAAGTCTCCACCTAAACTCAAGGATCCAGGTAGTTTTTCGATACCGTGTAACATTGGCCCACTTTTTATTAATAAGGCTTTATGTGATTTAGGGGCCAGTGTTAGTGTTATGCCGTTGTCTATCTGTAAGAAATTAGATATAGGTGCTTTAAACTTTATTAACATTACCTTGCAGATGGCGGAAACGACTGTTAAATACCCAAAAGGTATTTTGGAGGACGTGCCGATAAGAGTTCAGAAGTTTTTTATTCCCGTTGATTTTGTAGTGTTGGATATGGAGGAGGATGCACACATCCGTATTATTTTCGGTAGACCATTCTTAAATATTGTAGGTGCTGTCATTGATGTAAAGAATGGTAGTCTAAAACTTTCTGTAGGTGATGAAAAGGTTACTTTTAACCTTGATAGTGCATTAAAGAGTCCCATGTTAGAGCAATCATGTTATAGAATTGATATAATTCAAGAGATTGTTTATGATGATTTGCCTCGATCCTTTCAAAAGGATCTTCTGGAGGCCATTTTGTGTTTGGATGTGATTTCAGGTGAAGGCAATAAGGAATCAGATGAACTGATTCAAGCTCTTTAAGGAATGGATATCGATTCAGGAAGCAACTGTCAGTTCCTGCAGTTGCACCATGATGCTTGTTCAATAAAGGAGGTAACACAACCTAAGATGAAACCTCTTCCCTCTAATTTGAAATATGCATTTCTAGATGAAAAAGAGCTATATCCTGTTATTGTCAGTGCTTCACTTACCGACAGTCAACTTGAAAAATTGTTATATGTGCTTAAATGTCATAAAAAGTCTATTGGTTACACTATTGATGACTTAACTGGTATTAGTCCTGATTTTTACATGCAGCGTATTCATTTAGAGGATGGTCATAAACCATGCATACAGGGTCAGCGTCGTTTGAATCCTAACATGCAGGAAGTTGTTAAGAAAGAGGTAATTAAATTGCTTGATGTAGGTATTATTTATTCTGTTCCTGATTCTAGATGGGTCAGTCCAGTTCAGGTAGCACCTAAGAAAGGTGGGACCACTGTTGTGCGAAATGATAAAAATGAATTAATTCTCACTAGAGTTGTCACAGGTTAGCGTATGTGTATCGATTACTGGAAACTGAATACTGCAACTAAAAAGGATCACTTTTCCCTCCCTTTCATTGATCAAATATTAGAAAGACTAGCTAGGCATAAGTATTTTTGCTATTTAGATGGTTATTCGGGATTCTTCCAAATCCCTATTCATCCTGATGATAGAGAAAAGACTACTTTTACATGTCCTTATGGTACTTTTTCATACCGTAGAATGCCCTTTGGTTTATGTAATGCCCCTGCTACCTTTCAACGTTGTATGATGAGTATATTTTCTGATTACATTGAATCAATTATGGAAGTTTTTATGGATAATTTTAGTGTCTATGGAACTTCATTTTATGTGTGTTTAGAAAATCTAACCAAAGTACTTATGAGATGTGAAGAGGTAAGCTTAGTGCTGAATTGGGAAAAGTGCCATTTTATGGTCACTGAAGGTGTTGTGCTAGGACATTTAATCTCCGAGCGAGGTAATGAGGTCGATAAAGCAAAGATAGAGGTAACAGAGCAACTTCCCCCTCCTGTGAATGTCAAGGGGGTAAGAAGCTTTTTGGATCATGCATGTTTCTATCGCCGGTTTATTAAGGATTTTTCTAAAATTGCGAAACCACTAACCCAATTGCTTTTGAAGGATGCTGATTTTGGTTTTAATGATGAGTGTGTTGAGTCTTTTAATAGGATTAAACAGGCACTTATTTCTGCACCCATCATCAAATCTCCTGATTGGGACCTCCCGTTCGAGATCATATGTGATGCCAGTGACTATGCACTTGGAGCAGTTTTGGGTCAAAGGAAGGACAAGGTCCTCCATGCGATTTACTATGCTAGTAAGACACTTGACCCAAATCAGGCTAACTATGCCCACTACTGAAAAGGAGCTACTAGCAGTTGTTTATGCACTTGACAAGTTCATATCATACTTACTGGGCTCTAAAGTGATTGTTCACATTGACCATGCTGGTTTGAAGTACCTCCTAGCCAAGAAGGAAGCTAAGCCATGGTTGATCAGATGGATTTTATTCATGCAGGAGTTTGACCTTGAGATTGGTGATAAGAAGGGAGCAGAGAATGTAGTAGCTGATCATCTCTCCAGGATTCGATTCGAAGATGCAGAATTAGTTCCCATTGACGATTCTTTCCCTGGTGATCATTTGCTTTATGTTGCAGTTAAATCACCATGGTTTGCTGACTTTGCTAATTACATTGTAGGTGGTGTTTTGCCTCCTAATCTCTCATCACAACAGAGGAAGTGGTTCCTTCACGATGTCAAACGATATTTTTAGGATGACCCGAATTTATTTCGGGAATATGCTGATGGATTATACAGACGATGTGTTCCTGATTGGGAGTTTTATGGAATTCTGAGCTATGACCATTCATCACCTTATGGAGGACATGCAGGCCCTTCAAAGACAGTGTTCAAAGTATTGCAGTCCGGTTTTTATTGGCCTACCTTACTGAAGGATGCTAGAGATTTTGTCATGTCATGTGATTCGTGCCAAAGAATAGGTAACATCTCCAAAAGGCATGAAATGCTTCAAACAGGTATCTTAGAAGTTGAAATATTTGATGTTTGGGGTATTGACTATATGGGTTCCTTTCCTTCTTCTAATGGCAATCGTTACATATTAGTTGCCGTGGATTATGTTTCTCAATGGGTGGAAGCTCTTGCTACCCCCCATTGTGATTCTAACACCGTGTTGATATTGTTTAAGCAGGTTATTTTCCCTAGGTTTGGAGTCCCTAGAGCTATCATTAGTGATGGGGGAACGCATTTCCATGAGAAGAGGTTAGATAAGCTGCTAGAGATGTACAGTGTCTACCACAGAACAGGATTGGCATACTCCACAAACCAGTGGTCAAGTGGAAGTCTCGAATCGAGAAATCAAGGCTATCCTGGAGAAAACGGTTGCAAAGTCAAGGAAAGATTGGAGTAGCAAGCTGCATGATGCATTATGGGCATATAGAACGGCGTTCAAGACACCTATCGGTACATCTCCATATCGATTAGTGTACGGGAAAGTGTGCCATTTACCAGTTGAGTTAAAGTACAAAGCCTACTGGGCAGTAAAGGAGCTCAACATGGATGCCAAGCTTGCAGGTGAGAAGCAGTTACTTGAATTAAATAAGCTAGATGAGTTTCGATTGGGAGCCTATGATAGTGCTAAGATCTACAAGGAGAAGACTAAGAAATGTCATGATAAGCGAATTATAAGAAAGGAGTTCGTAGCAGGTGATAAGGTCTTGTTATTTAACTCTTGCTTGAAGCTTTATCTTAGAAAGTTGAGGTCTAGGTGGAGCGGTCCTTTCATTGTCACCACGGTAAGCAAGTACCAATTTGTGGAGGTTCAGAACGATAAAGGGGAGCGATTTAAGGTTAATGGACACCACCTCAAGCACTACTATGAAGGTGATGTTGTTGGCCTGGTCGAGGAAATCAGTTTCCGACACCCACACCCCCTATGAGCTATGAGGTAACATGGTCAAGCTAATGACCTTTAACAAACCCTTTGCGAAAGGCAACCCCTAGTTAGTTTAGTTTATATTAGCTTTTTTTGTCTTTATTTTCTTAGTTTAGTAGGGACTCTAGCTCTATTCTTAGTTTTGGTGAGGAGAATGAGGTACTAAAAAATTTTTCCAAGTGTTTTGGGTGTGATTATAGGTACAATTAAGGTGAAAAAGCGAAAAAGGGCGAAGAAAAGCACGAAGGACCATTTGCCCATGTGGGTCTAGGCGGGCAGCCTTCGGTCAAGGCGCGCAACCCTGTTTTGAATACTTAGAATTTTTTTTTTAAATTTTGGAAACAAGGGGGTCCGGGCGGCATGACGCCCTCCGGGCGTGTGGCAATCGTCCCCGGTGCGCAACCCAAAACTGAACACTTAATTTTTTTTTGCAAAATTTGGGAAATTTGACCATTCGCCCGGGTACCCGAGCGAGCAGCCACCTCCGGGCGCGTGGACACCCAGCACCCGGGCGAACAGCACAGCACCCCCCCTTCACGCGTCGTCTTCTTCTTTCCCTTCCTTTCTTCTTCCTTTTTCTTTCTTCTTCCTCCTTCTCTCACCTCTCATTATCTTATCTCCTCTTTCTCTCTCTACAATTCAAAAACTCCATAACTCCCCTTCTCACTCTAACTTCTCTCTACTATATCTCCCTCTTTACTAACCCATATTCACTCAAATTTTCACCAAACTTCATATTTTTCCACCCTCTTCTAGATCCCCACCATAAATCTCACTAAAAAAAAGTCTCAACTCACAACACTCAATTACTCACTTCTCTTACTACTCCTTCAATGGCACCAAAGAGGCAACGGGTTGGAAATAGCTCAAGGAACGAACCACAAGGATTTGGGCGCGATTCTAACTATGGGTTAGTTGCTTTCGGTTCATAAGAGAAAAAGGTACGTTTCAAAAAGTTAAAATTAAGGCATGTTACCCTTACCCGTTTTCTAGACCATGAATTGGTACGTGCTTTAGGAGTATATATGAAACCGAGGAACTGTTTAAGTCTATGGTTATGCACAGGTTTTTTACTATGGATGCTCCAACTTCCCCCGACATAATTAACGAGTTTATGTTGAGTTTTGAGATTGACCGACCCAACCCCAAAGCACCTATTAGAGGTGTTAGTTTTAGGATGTTCAATGTCGATCGGTACGAAACGATCGAAGATTTTGGGGCTATCTTTGATTTGGCCAGTTAGGGGCGTGCTAGACCCCAAAGGGCTTTGATGATCTTTCATGGTGGTTTTCTTTGACATGTGTGCACTTGACTAACTGGCAACATGCCAAAGCTAACCTGATCCACCAGCCCTCTGCTAGGATCACTCACCGTTTCCTTGCAGGGACGATATTCAGTCGGTATGAACAACATGAGGTTCATACCAGAGAAATGTGGTGCCTAGGGAGGCACTTGGTAAAACACTCTTTTCCCTATCGTTTTCATCTTCCTCACCTGTTTGCTATGCATTTGCATACTCAATGCAAGACTTATGCAGGTACAGATCGATTCGTCCAACCAACCATTAACAATATTGTTTTTGGTGGCCTATTGGCATATGTTGGCAGGTAATACAAGGCCAACATTGAGTATGGTAGGACCCCTGCTGTGGGGTCCCGCACTTTGGATGCCCCTTAACTTAGCCAATGTGATTGGCTAGAGTTAAGGGACGGGGGCCGTATTAGATGGTACATAGGACCATCCAGGTGAGTTTCTGTTATTCTCCCTAATGCTTCACTGACTGGATTGCTGCCTAATCAGCAATCCTATACTATGCCTTTAGATGGTCGTGATGCAGGTTCTTCTGCAGGTACTTCGGGACGTGGCGGGCCGAGTCAGTATCCGCAGTTCGTGCCCCAGCAGCAGTTTGTGCCCCAGCAGCCCTTGATGGACCTTACCCCATGGCAGGAATAGGTGAACCAGCTGTAGAACCAGTTCAACAACTTCCAGTTACAGTAGCAGCAGTTCGTGCAGCGGTTCGACACTTTTGAGTAGGACCACCGTCTTGCTATGTACCCCATATACGACCACTACGTCTGTACCGGCGTAGTGCCCTCTACTGGCCCCCACCCTTCATGTTATCGCTTTAACCCTGGAGAGGGGACTAGTGGAGCAGGGGGAGCAGGTGGTGGGGGTGATGATGATGATGATGATGGTGATGATGATGATGCCAGTGAGGACACTGACACTTTCCTCCAGGATTCTGACTGAGAGGAGTCCCTTACTTCCTTCAACATGAGGACATTGCTGAGTCTGGCTTGGGGGAGGTAACTTTATTGCTTTCTTAGTTTAGTTTTTATTGCTTTCTAGTGTAATTTTTATTGCTTTCTTAGGTTAGTCATATGGTTTGTACTATTTGTTAGATGTAGGAGTTTACATATGACCAAAAAAAATGTACTGCTTTCATAGTTTAGATTTTTATTTTGCTTTTGGTAGTTAGTTTTAGTTGATTGATTGATTGAATGGTTTGATGTGAATGGTGACTTCCCTGTGCCCCGCGTTTTATTTAAAAATGTTTTTGATTGATTTGGGCATGTGATGAGTTATGTTTTGGGAATCGCCAACTTGGACTTGAACTTGACTTAGCTTGAAACAGTTTCTAATCTTGCCATTATAGCCATGTGTAGAGTAGAGGCTTGAACTGTGTTAACGGGAGGATTTGAGCCGCATACATTATTTTATGCTTATTCCTTTTCATGTGTACTTAGTGTACACCATAAAAACAACATAGTGAAAGTATCAAATGATGATCAGGATGATAATGATCATAGTTCATAGGTCACAACATAGTGAGGAAATACATTGAATATATATTATTGGAGCTCTACTTCAAGCAAACTATCAAATGTTATACAAACTCTTAATTCAATCTGGTCATTTGCGTTCTCCTGAAGGACAAAAGGTCAGATCATTTGCATCCTTTGCGGAATACTAATCCCAGCCCTCTCCAAAAGTACTTTTGCAGCTGTTTTTACTTGTAAAATGGTTTCACCCTGCGACAAACTAAATAAAAGGTTTTACAAAATTATACGTACTTTCTTGAACATCTTCACAACAATAAAAATTTTGTGGAAAGCATGGCACATGCATGTTGCATAATGCCATTAAATTGCAAGTAGAACATAATGAAGCAAGAGATATAAATTCGAGTCAAAGATGTTGATATTTAAAAAGGATCACTGGTATCCAAAACTCTAATAAAAGCTATACCGTATAAGAAGGAAAGCGTCAACCTGGAAAAGCGAAAAGTATACATAATACGTGACTAATAATTCTAGAAGGAGCAATTTTATGATGTACTATATTTCATATGAGACAGTAAGACAGGTCGAAAGTGTATCATCAACTATTTGTTCTGGGTTGCTTTATTTGCTGCGGTTACAACCATAGCAAATAACCAAAAGAACCGCAGTAAAAAATCAACCGCAGCAAATGATTTTTCATGTGTATCATCAACAACTATTTGCTGCGGTTCTTTATAAATCCCAAAGAACCGCAGCAAATGTGGCGCAGCAAAATCCAATTTTCTACTAGTGTTGGTACTATTTTTCTTGGTGAGTTGCATGAAGCTAATCCTTGTCATTGAATTGTGCTACCACCCTCATTTATTGGTGGACTACGTGATATGAAGCGGCAGTATTTAAATGCCATGCAATTGGTGTAGCGATTTGGCAAGCCATATATTTTTTGCAACCATGATTTGCAATCCAAACTGACTACAAATCAAAGAAGAATTGGCTGGGGAATAGGTTCAAAATAGGCTAGATTTAATTACAAGAATCTTTCACGGAGAAAAGATATTTGGTGAGGTTGCAACATTCATATAAGTTGTCGAATTTAAAAAGCGTGGGCTTCCTCATGGACATTGCCTTAATATCTTAGAACCAGCATTCAACATTAAGTGCCCTGAGGATTTTGAAAAATTTATGAGTGCAGAGATGCCTCCAACATTAATGCCTCATTTGTGAGCAACAATCCTCAACCATATGATGCATGGACCTTGTGGTCTAGCTAACCCTAAATTTCCTTGTATGAAAGAGAAGGATGGCAGGAGCTCATGTAGATGACATTTCCCAAAAGCATTTGCAGCTTTCATAACAAATAAAGATGATGAATATCTAGTATATAAAAGACAAGATACAGAGGAAAAGATTCGCATTAAAGGCCATGATATGGATAATCGTTGGGTAATTCCATACAATCCATATTTATTGGTTGTGTTTGATTGGCATTTTAATGTTGAGATTTTCTTTACCATTCAAGCAGTGAAATATTTGTACAAATATGTGTACAAGGACCATAATCGTGTATCCTTCAACATAGGTCATGCTAATGAAGATTCAGTGGTAGGTGAAACCACAAATTTCCAATTACGTAGATGGGTTTTTTCCCTTGAAGTAGCTTGGAGACTTTTTGGATTTGAGTTGTAGAAATATGCCCCCCCCCTAATGCCTTTAAATTATCAGTATGAAAATTACTAGCAAGTTCCTTTTGGTCCTCGTGAAAATTTGCAGGTTTTACTCTCAGATCCTGTTAGATTACAAACTCCTCAAATAGAATTTTTCAGCCTTAATATAATATTCTAACTTGTAAACATGTTCAAGCAAATCAGCACTGATCGCCCAGTAACACACTCTATCTGGAATGAAATAATCTACCTTCATAAGGAGCTACTAGCTTTATGGGCATGTTCTTATATTGTTGCTGGGTTTCAAATTGTAACAGGAAAATATTACAAAGGTAATCATTTAATTAAATTGCAATTCAACAACATAAATGAATTTATACCTTGCACAACCACAAACTAATAATGCACACTGCTATTTTATAGGATTCACTTGTCAAACACAATGTCAATTGTGATAACCACAAACCAAAAGGACCAGCTACATATGGCTTACGTAAATGGTATAACTCTGATATTCCACATTTCCTAAAGTATTAAGAAAGAAAATGAATTAGTTAATCTAATACTCCTATGAAATTAACAAGACATTTTCATTTATGACTGCAAAGCATAAGAGTATCCTTTCATATCATCGTTTCAGGTTAATTGAACTATATTCTAAAACCAACACTCCTCCACTAACTACTCTAGCTGAGATCAACCAACGTATTTGAGTATAGTATAGTTAGAAAACAATTCGAAAAAAACAATTAAGTTTTGTTTA
Organism: Suaeda aralocaspica; assembly: GCA_016808085.1. NCBI lineage: Eukaryota > Viridiplantae > Streptophyta > Magnoliopsida > Caryophyllales > Amaranthaceae > Suaeda > Suaeda aralocaspica. Next base: position 1,639,975 of record PYUH01000138.1, read on the forward strand.
ATATGATTGTGTTACTAACATGCCATATTTATTTGAATTCCATAGTCAGAAAATACATGGCATGACGAAATCTTCCATTTTCAAGTAGCTATACCAAGTGCCTCAATAGAACAGTTGAAACCATATTTAGCTTGTAGCAAATATGGCAATAGTTGTAGTTGAGTTCCTGAAGCTACATTCAATTGTAACTACTATAGCAAAACAAACGCTATTGCATAGCTTAAGTAAGTAGGTTAACAATAAACACCTTATACAACATTAACCACCTAATAGCAACACAAACCACCTTAATACAACTAATGCAGGGCAATCTTTAAGATAGATGAAGTTGATGAAATAGGTTCAATATGCTCACCATATTTGCGATGAAAATAGAGCAACTACTTGGAATTAGGGATGTGCAAAATACGGTTCAGACCGTAATTGGGCCTGGAGTGGACACGAGATTCCGGTCTAGTCTTCGGTCCATAAAAAAATTGATTCTAGGTTTTCAGTGCTGTCCAGTCTTAGACCTAAATTTTCAGGTCCAGACCGGATGGACCTGAATATTTATATATTTAAATGGAAATTCGCAAGAAATAGGTCCTACAATTCCAAAAAATAGGTCCAACTGGTCTAGAAACAAGTTCAAGTAACAGGTCCAATGTGTCTTTAATTGTATTTTTACAAATAAAAACTATCAAACTAAAAGATCGGTTTCGGTCCAGCCCTGATTTACTCTGTTCAGTAGAAAACCCAGTTTTTGGTTTTTCGGTCCAACAGGTTCTGGTTCTGGACCCGTGCACACCCCTACTTGGAATTACATGTTCTGAACTTTGGACATTGAAAGTGAATGTAATCTTTAAATAATCAGTATTGCATACTATACATGAACCACAAACTCCAACAAGTAATACATATATACATAATAAATTAAAACGGTACCTAAATTACTCATAAATACATATTGGTTCTTATTTTTACATGACAATATGAAAGCTATAGCTGAAAAGATCAACAATGTACGTCAAACAATACTCAACATGAGCATCGGGCTAACTAGAAGCTTGACCAAGAACACAACCTTAAGTTGGGGTGTGCGCTCTTGAGCCATGGAATGAAGGTGATTTCCATATGAAGCTTCTTTTGAAATTTCATGGAATTTTGAATGACATTGCTTCCTCCTTTTGATTTTATTGGGGTCGAACCTCAAGGCGAGGTTAACTACATATCTCTTGTTAGAGAATTAGGCCAATCATAGTTCTGTGTTTGCAATGGCCTGAGGAATTACACGTAGTATTTCTTCAACTAATCAAGATTTGTGAGGTTGTAGAAGTTTTCACCATCCATATCCACTACTTCAATTGCACCTCTCGGTAAAATTTTCTTGGCAATATAACGACCGACCCAGTTCCGGTGACACTTGCCACGAGGATCTAGAACTGCCTTCCTAAGAGCTTTGAGAACTAAATCTTTTTTGACGTCTCTGACCTTAACCCTTTTGTTAAAGTGACGCTCCATTTTCTTCTAGTAGAATTAAGGCATCATACCTAGCTCTAACCCATTTTGATTTCGGTATTTGGTTTTCTAAGAAAATTCAAAGATAGGGGGTTTCAAGTTCCAATAGATGTACTACTTCCATGCCATAGACTAAGGAGAATGGAGCAGCTCCTATTGAAATGCGAATTCAGGTACGATATCCCAGCAAAGCGAAAGGCAACTTGAGTGGCCAATCTTTGTAAGTTTCTGTCATTTTGGAGATGATCGTCTTGATGTTCTTGTTAGTTGTTGCTACCACTCCGTTAGTCTATGGGAGATAGGGCGAAGAATTATGATGTTAGATCTTGTACTTGGTTAGTACACTCTCACACTCAGCTTGGAAATGAGAACCATGGTCACTTATTATCTCATGCAGAACCCCACACTGCTGATAATGTTCATTTCAATAAATTGAGCAACTTGGTTAGCTTGAAGATTCTTGAACGAAGCTGCTTCGACTCATTAGTAAAGTAATCAATGGCTACTAGTGTATCCTTGTCTATGATGTCAATTCCCCAAGTTGAGAATGGCCAAGGGGAGACAAGAGAATGAAGTAATGATGAAGGGATATGTTGAGAATTTGATTACCTGTGGTAGGTGTCATAATGTCTTACATATCTGTGACAATCTTCTTCCCTTGTTGTCCAATAGTAGCCTAAACCAATTATCTTCATAGCTAGCATTCGACTGTTCATGTGAAGTCTGCATTCTCCGGCATGAACTTGATCCATGACTATCTGGCATTTACCTTGAGAAACACAATAAAGGTGGAGGCCATTGTAGTGTCTCTTGTATAATATTCCACCTTGTATGATGAATTGAGAGGATAAGAGTCTCAATGCCCGTTGTGATTTTTGTGAGGTGTTCAGAGGATATTTCTTGTGCAGCAAATAGTTCTTGATATCCTTATACCATGGTTCATGTTGAGAAGATTCTATGCTTCATTGGTGATGTTGTGCACTTCACTAACTATGAAGACATAGACTGGATCCTTTACTTTTTTCGATGACTAAGGGCATGTGAGATAAGGAACTCGGTATCTTGACCATAGAAGCAAGTCGAGCTAATGCATCTGCGAATTGATTGCCTTCTCTTCTAAAGTATTTGTATACAACATCTTCAATATGGGAAGCGATCTATTCAAGATGAGTCTAATAAGGAGCAATACTTTCACTTTTAACCCTCCATCTACCTGAGATTATTGATGATGAGAGATGAATCCCCATAAACTCTTGACTTCTGAACTTTTGGCACAACAGCGGCTTCAAGACCTATGATACAGGCTTCATATTCGGTGGTGTTGCTAGTGACATCAAAGTCCAATTTAACTAAAAGGGGTATGTGTTTTTCTTCCGGGCTCCTTTGAGGAATCATGAAACGCCTCTCATGGTGAAGATGAACCTATGGTTGGGTTTTTCTATGATGAAGGATGTTAGTTTTGATGGATAGCTATGTTTAATTTATGCATTGATTTGTAGAGGGGTTCTAATTGAGATTCTTGACCTACTTGGTTATTAAGTCTTTTTTTTTTTATCTTGGCACAACCTTAAAATGAGAGTTAACATTGTTTTGTTTTGTGTGTTGTACATATATGTGTTAGTGAGTTTATACTGATAGAGTAATGGATTTGCTTTAGCGAGACCCTCACGAGAGCATTCTCATTCTCTAGGGAGATCCAGGGGTTTAAAGGGCTTGCCTTCAGTTGCTAAAAGAGACTGCGATTCCTACGAAAGTGAGTTAGTGTATATAAGTTTTTGTTTTGTTTTGTTTGAGTTTGTTTGGCTCGCTCGGGACAAGTAAGAGGCTTCATCGGGGGCCGTTTGATAAGTGATCTTCATGACTACTTATTATACTCTATTAACCCCAAACTTATTCCTTCGCGACATCCTGCAGAGATTCTCACCAGTTCCAATAGCCTCGGTCTTAAGCCATTCTGGCTGTTTTCGTTTACTTTCTTGCTTTTGTGAGTAAAACTAGCTTAGTGTGTAATTGATGATTTTTGGTCCTAAATTGTGTCATATTTGGTTATACCTTGGTTCTAGAATGTGCCTTTGACATTTCTTCGAGTCATGCAGGTCACGGAGTGCTGCCTTAATGCCCGAAACGCATCTTGAAGAGTCTAGAATCGAAGATTGACCAAGAGAAGCCCCTAGGCAATGACCAAAGAAGCTTGGAGCGATTATTGTTGGTCCTTTTGGAGCGAGCTAGGGATTAATTTTTGTAGAGGGGCTCCTGAGAGTTTGAAGCGNGGGTATCTACCCTTCCAAGGATGCCCCCTACGTTCTCCTCGACCTCCTGAAGACTATCCTGATGATCCGCGACAGCCAACTCAACCTTGANATAGCCAACTCAACCTTGGCCACCCTTTCATCAATGGCCTTCGATCGTTTGGTCTTCTTGCTAGTGTTGGGATCTTGGAGTTCTTCCTCCAAGACGGATTCCATGCCACTTTCCTTTTGTTGTGCCATCCTACCTCCGATCTTAACCTTGAACAACAACAATTAGCTCACCAACGCAACAGACCGCCCCTACGATCGACGTTGCTCTGATACCACTTGTCACGTGCTGACTATTTTCCCTAGTCTCTTGCACGCTGCCTACTAGAGTCACCACCCGTTAGACTACTAGTCAAGGCCCCCAAAGGTACTTAGCAAAGCTAAGTGTAGATGTTGCTTAGCTAAGGAGGAGAAAGGATTATAAAACACAAGCAAGAAAGGAAACAAAGCTAGAGAGAGAAGTAGAGAGAGAAGTTGCTTTTATATTGCTTGAAAGTTAAAGTGTTTGATGATCCAAAAATGAGGGAAAAGCCCCCTATTTATAGAGCTCCCAATTGAGTCTAGAAACTACTCCACTCTAGAGAGTTCTACACAAAGAATAAAATAATAATATGTACTACCTTTCTAGAGGATTCTACAATATTAAAATACTCTAAAGTATGTACAAGGCTTCTCTAGGAGGTCCTAGAAGCTTCCGGATGTTTCCCGAGCCTCCTTGAGCATTCTGGACATTTCTAGGCCTCATCTTCAAAATCTAACACCACCATGAGGTTCATTGGGCCTAAAAACGTTGGACCACCGAGTTTGAACCTCGTTAGAGAAATATAGCATTGTTGTCCTCAAGGGTAGTGCTTATCTGCACATCAAGTATTAGCATGCAGCACTATCTTTACCTGTAGACTGCCTACTAGAGGGAGATAAGTGTTGCTCACACGACCCATGAGCGGCTCCCCTTGGGGATTTCTATGCCCTCGTTTCAATGTAATGTGTGGGTCATTGTGTCACTCGTGACAGACTGCTCCACCACTTGGAGAGATTGCTCTAAAACTAGGAGCGACCTCGCTCTAGTTGGAGCGGTCACTCAGGCTCTGGTGTATTTACTTTATAATTGTGCCTTAGATTAAATTTTGGGTAGTGTTTTGTAGGGGTATAACTACCCAATTTCATCATCTAGCTAGGTCAATCTTTGTTTTACTTGCCTCTTTAGATCTTAATTTTGATGTAATAGAACAAGGTAGGGAGAGGAACTAGAGAGAGAAGTTGAAGAACAGTTGTAGAAATTTCATTTTCAACCAAAAATTTAGTTTTTGATATTGTTTTCTATTCCTTACTCTTAAGCTTTCTTTTTTTATAGTTTTCATTTATTTTCATGCTTGCTTAGTTAGTAATAAAATTTATGAATAAATTTATTGCATGTTTTGGTTCTGTTTCAATGTTTATTGCTTTACTTTCCACGGATTATGAGTAGTCTCCTTCTAGAATCTATGGGAAAGGATTTACCACAAAATTTTGGGGGTTTTGTTAATTGTTGATGAATGTTTGAATATTGGGGTTTTTTACTTTCATATTTTTTGCTACAAAATTTCAAGTCAAAGTCAACGACAAGTAATTAACTAAACAAATGATATTTTATTAATAATCTAAATGTAGGTGCAATCTCTATAAACAGTTTATATGAAATAGACTAAGTTTTTTTATTCTGTTCCACTGCTGGTGGACGACGCCTGTCGATGTCAACCAAATTCATACAACAATGTTTGGTTGAGAGCTGACCAGCTCCAATCTCACTTGAATGTGTTTGTATGCCCCACTGGACAATCTGCACAATTTGGAAGTGCTTCTTGATTGTTGGTAGAGAGAATTTGTAAATTTCTTTGGATGGTCTTCAATTGACTTTTTCCAAATGAATTCTCTCCTATTTTTCCCTCTAAATTTGTAAAGGGCATGAGTATTTATAGGAGAATTTTACCTCCATCTTGAACCTGGATATGTGTGCTTGGACTCTTTTGATTACTTGGAAGCCTTGTAATCTTTTTGGCCCAATCAATTTACTTGGAATAATAATATAATCGGTCCAAATAATTTAAGACCCAAATTATTTTATTAATTTGGATATTTAATTTAAAGGGATAATTAAATTGAGCAAATATTTATTTTATTTAACTCAAATACTTAATTTATTTAATTTTTGACACTTTAATAAATTTTCGGTGTCTACAAATTGCCCCCTTGAGACTGTGTCACGTACACGACTTGAATTGTTTACTCGTGATGGGGTCTCGACGTGTTTAACCAAATCTATTCATATATTCCCCATATACGGAGTACTTTATCATGTGAAATCTTATCTCTTATTTACAAAATATGGAATGTATAGGTTATATTCTAGGAAAAATTCATACAAATAATCCCAACTATGAGCGTTCACCTAATAAAAGACCGAACTTTGATTAATCCAAAAATGAACCCAACTTTCATATCCATTTTCCAATTTTGAACCCTCTTAAATTTTAACTTGTAAAATCAAGTAAATCTTGCTAATTATCCGGTTTTTGCTTAAGCAGGACCATCCGAAACCACCACCACAACCATCCCTTCCACCCGAAACCTCCAAATGTTAAAAAAAACGGATAATTAACAAGATTTACTTGATTTTACTGGTTAAAATTTAGGAGGGTACAAATTTGGAAAATGAGCATGAAAGTTGGGTTCATTTTTGGATTAATCAAAACTTGATTTTTTATTAGATGAACGCTCATAGTTGGGTTTATATTTATGAATTTTTCCTATATTCTAAATCTTTAACTAATCAAAATACAATATCACACTCCATTGTGGAAATGCCTATATAAACATCAAAGTGTGGCATGGTTTCAATTACAACTCTTTCTTCAACCGTTTTTTTGCTCGTGAAATCTCGTGGCCTCTGGCGTAATTAGTTTTCCTTTTACTTGATGAGTTGTGAGTACATAGCCTTTTTTCTGTTGGAAGTATATAGCAGAAGTTGGTGGGTTATTGTACGTAGCAGGTTAAAAGAGGAGTAAAGATGTGTTGTATAACAAGACAATGTTTGTAAATTGTTAAGTGAATATAGCTTACATTACTACTTTCAACAAAGCACAAGTAACTATTTATAGCCTTGGTAAGTCGGTGATTGTATTGCAAGCTCCTAGGCTCCTAGCTCTTGGCTATTCTAGCTAATATTAGAATATTATAGAATTTCTAGAATATTACATTCATATCTAGTTAATTTTAAGATTATTCTAGGCTTTACTATTCTAGACGCATTAGAGATATTATAATATAATTTCAATCTAGATTTTTCTAGATTACTCTTTTAACTCTCCCCCTTAATCTGAAAAATCTTGAATTCCGAGTTGTCTTCGAAAATGGAGGAATTTATCTGTTGATAGTGCCTTGGTAAATACATTCGCGAGTCGTTCACCCGTCTTGTAGAATTATAACTCGATCTCTTGCTTCTCGACTAATTCTTGAATGAAGTGGTATCTTATATCGATATGTTTCTTGCGACTATGAAAGACTAGATTCTTTGTCGTTGCTATGGCTGACATATTGTCACAATAGATGGTAGTTGGATCTTCTGTGTCTTGTTGTAGATCTTTTAGGATTCTCCTTAACCAAACTGGTTCACATGATGCACTCGTAGCTGATATTATGCTGCTTCCGATGATGATAGTGCCACCGTTGCTTGTTTCTTTAATGACCAGTAGATAGTGTTGGATCCTAGCTGGAACACATATCCACTCGTACTTCTTCGATCATTCATGCTTCCAGCCCAGTCGATGTGTGTGTAGTCTCTGAGCTTGTAGTCGCTTTCAAACTCACACATTATTTCATAATCCTTTGTTCCTTTGATATACCCGAGTATATATCCTTTTAGCTGCTGCTAAGTGAGCTTTGTTTGGCTCACTCATAAACCTTGAAATGATGATGACTGCATGAACAATGTCGGGTCTTGTATTTGTAAGATAAATTAGAGATCCGACCATACTTCAATAGAGTGATGCATCCACCTTTTCCTTGCCATCATATTTCGAGAGCTTCTCATTTGTAGCCATTGGCTTACAATTGCTCATGTTGAACTTTTTGAGCATATCCTCCGCATATTTTTCTTGTCAAAGAAATATTTTACCTGGACTTGTTTGACTTGCATCCCAAGGAAGTACTTCATAGCTCCGAGGTCTGTCATTTCATATTCTGACATCATTGCCTTCTTAAATTCTTCTATCAGTCTTAGATCGGTGCCTGTGTAGACCAAATCAGACATAAGATCAAAAAATCTGATCCTTGAGTCTTGACGACATAGAGTGATGGCTCACTTGGGCTTCTTGTAAACCCATTTTGGAGAAGATAGCCATCAATTTTGTTGTTCCATGCACGAGGAGCCTGCTTGAGCCCATAGAGGGCTTTTCGAAGGTGAAATACTTTATCTTCTTTGCCTTTAATTACATATCCTTGAGGTTGATCAGCGTACACCTCTTCTTCTAGCTCTCCATTGAGAAATGCATATTTGACGTCTAATTGATAACTTGCTACGGTGATACCATATTAGAAGACCATCTCAACCATAAGCTTAAGCTTTTGGTTGAGATCAATCAATCAATGACAGCCTTAATCCCAAAAAATTGGTTGAGATGGTCTTCTAATATTTTCCTCTTTTATTTTTTGTTCCTTTCTCCTAGAAGTACGAAGCCTCTAACAATGTGAGTCTTCCTTTTCCTTTCTTTTTTCTATTTTTTTTATCCTTTCTCTTGCTTTTTTTAACAAATTTACCATGCTAATTTGAGTATTGACTTCTTCCATAATCCATAATGCTCTTTTTCCTTTCTTCTTGATGATCAGTAATACAACACCCTTGAAAGTGCTCTATTCCAATCTCGTGATGCCAAGGTCAGAATCCTCACTATATTATTGTTCATCCAACCATGAAATTGATACTATGGTTTTAGTCCATGAAATTTAGTTTATCAAACTCAATATTTGATTAACAAACCCATTTAGTTCTTTACGCTTTCCTCCTTAATTAACAANGTAGATAGTGTTGGATCCTAGCTGGAACACATATCCACTCGTACTTCTTCGATCATTCATGCTTCCAGCCCAGTCGATGTGTGTGTAGTCTCTGAGCTTGTAGTCGCTTTCAAACTCACACATTATTTCATAATCCTTTGTTCCTTTGATATACCCGAGTATATATCCTTTTAGCTGCTGCTAAGTGAGCTTTGTTTGGCTCACTCATAAACCTTGAAATGATGATGACTGCATGAACAATGTCGGGTCTTGTATTTGTAAGATAAATTAGAGATCCGACCATACTTCAATAGAGTGATGCATCCACCTTTTCCTTGCCATCATATTTCGAGAGCTTCTCATTTGTAGCCATTGGCTTACAATTGCTCATGTTGAACTTTTTGAGCATATCCTCCGCATATTTTTCTTGTCAAAGAAATATTTTACCTGGACTTGTTTGACTTGCATCCCAAGGAAGTACTTCATAGCTCCGAGGTCTGTCATTTCATATTCTGACATCATTGCCTTCTTAAATTCTTCTATCAGTCTTAGATCGGTGCCTGTGTAGACCAAATCAGACATAAGATCAAAAAATCTGATCCTTGAGTCTTGACGACATAGAGTGATGGCTCACTTGGGCTTCTTGTAAACCCATTTTGGAGAAGATAGCCATCAATTTTGTTGTTCCATGCACGAGGAGCCTGCTTGAGCCCATAGAGGGCTTTTCGAAGGTGAAATACTTTATCTTCTTTGCCTTTAATTACATATCCTTGAGGTTGATCAGCGTACACCTCTTCTTCTAGCTCTCCATTGAGAAATGCATATTTGACGTCTAATTGATAACTTGCTACGGTGATACCATATTAGAAGACCATCTCAACCATAAGCTTAAGCTTTTGGTTGAGATCAATCAATCAATGACAGCCTTAATCCCAAAAAATTGGTTGAGATGGTCTTCTAATATTTTCCTCTTTTATTTTTTGTTCCTTTCTCCTAGAAGTACGAAGCCTCTAACAATGTGAGTCTTCCTTTTCCTTTCTTTTTTCTATTTTTTTTATCCTTTCTCTTGCTTTTTTTAACAAATTTACCATGCTAATTTGAGTATTGACTTCTTCCATAATCCATAATGCTCTTTTTCCTTTCTTCTTGATGATCAGTAATACAACACCCTTGAAAGTGCTCTATTCCAATCTCGTGATGCCAAGGTCAGAATCCTCACTATATTATTGTTCATCCAACCATGAAATTGATACTATGGTTTTAGTCCATGAAATTTAGTTTATCAAACTCAATATTTGATTAACAAACCCATTTAGTTCTTTACGCTTTCCTCCTTAATTAACAACTATAAGCAGAATTCTTCCCTTGTCTGCATAAGTAGCTTTATATATATAGATATATATATATATATATATATAACTATTACTCTATAAAGGCTTTGTTGCTAAAGTCACACTATCTCGTCCTTTTAATTGACTGTCAAATTAAGTAATTGACTCACATAATGCTCTGCTCTGCTAAAGTCGAGAATTTGTGGCACCACCCTCTTAATTGAGATATATACTCCAAACCGCAAGGTTGTTTTATTGCCTATTCTTGATTGATACTTCAAGTTAACATTATATCTTTGAATGCCTATGTGCTACGTTACATTGATGCTCTGCTTTGGTCACGTGCCGAAACAGAAACCACTCGTATGCACTTCACCCTTTGTACGTTCTAAATAGGAGTTCACACTCTACTATTGATAATGTAGTCCTAGGTACTTTCTTTATTTTCCTAATCTAGAATTGATTCACTTTGGTAATGCTTTGTTCGCTTATTTCAATTCCGACGTTGAAACCAAAATCTTGCCGCCCTCCTATATATGTATATTTACTCATGTATGTTGGCCAGTTGATGATGATTTTTTGATTGGCTTCTTAATGCAGCAACATGGTCATTATCAAATTAATTAGTGCCACATACGATGTACTATTATATAGTGTTTCCAGTTTTGTATTATAAGCTAGGGATATTGTTTGTTTTATACTTTGAACATTGTACTATTGCATGAAATCATGGTCATATGGTCATTACAAGATCTTATAAATTGACACTATTATGAAGTAAACTATCATGATTCTAAGGTAGATATGATATATGCTAATATAGTTGATACGTTGATGAATTATACGAGTATGCAGCTTGTAATGACAATAAGGTTGAATATTTAGGCAAGAGGGACATGTTAGAATTTAGTAAGAATAATTTACTTTACATGATACATGACATTGCCAAAAGAATTTATGGCTATAAGAGCTATATGAGATTAAATGTTGTTATATTGATTTTATGCCCCCATATGCAACGATTAGGGGGAGATATATGCTCAGTTTGGTGCATACATTAACTTAAATATTAATGATTTATATGTAAGAGGTGGCCACATGATATAATTAAACTTTAAAATGATATATATCATTCTGAAGATGGATATGAATAAATGCCATTGACCATATATCAATTGTAAAAGCTCCTATTGGAATTGATGTCCTTGAAGGACAACGAAAATCATTTGCTAATCAACTTAGAGCACGTTCCTAGAGACAAGAATATTTGACAAAGGAATGGAGCAACAATAATTTATAATGACAAATTCATGAAAGTGATACATTTGATGGATCTCCTAAAGAGATTATGATATGTACAAAGACTATATAAAATACTCCAGAAGAGTATAAAATGTCCAACACAGTTAGCATGTATCATGATAATAATCAATAATCTAGCAGATTATGAATGATTATTGGATAAAGTATTAGTCTTTCCAAGTTTAAAAAGAAACACATGTTAATATTCATGGCCATGCATGAAAACACGTATAATGAAGTGATCAATAGTGTTTAAAAAATGACCAAATTTTAGAACAGTGATTGGATGTGATAATAAAATTAGGCCAACCGGGTTTAATAATTACCTGTTATGGGAGCCTAAAATTTCAATTGATATGAAATAATGTGCCGACGCTCTCTCATGTTAGATACATGAAATGAATTGAATGGCAAATCATAAAATCAACATCAAAATATGTTTTGATTATGAATTTTGATAATATGTTTTGAACCAAATTTCAAAAGATGTTATATTGATTTTGAATATTGTTTTGTATAAAGAGTAATGAAATGGATGAAAAATAGTTTTTGAATTAACTTTATACTATCAATTATTAGGTGACCAGAAGCTGGCCGTATAAAACGAACTTCTATGTTAAAATTTTGGGCAAGTAAGAACTCACTATCAAAGTCATTGGCGATTAAGAAGATCACCGTTGAGTGGAGTTACATGCATACAAGTCATCTATTTTTGTATAACTATCCTTTTGAATGGGGCTATTAAATTCAGCACACAAGAAATAAGAAAAGAAGAGAGACAATTGCACAATACACATTTTACGTTGGTAATTATCTCCATAAGAGAACAATCATAAAGGATTTGTCAATAGATACATATGCATTATTAGTTGAGGAAGAATGATTTTCTTGAGATTGTTCTCCATAATAGATGAAAAGTTTATTGAATGTAACTCTTCAATATGAAATTATGTACAAAGTTAGTTAATTAAGATCAAATTTAACGCCCCTATATTTGAAAAATTTTACCAACTTAGAGGGAGAATAATTGGGATAAGTTGGCAAAATTACTAATTACATTATTATAAAATGATAATCCCTATAATAGTTACTTAAGAGGTTATGTGCCAACTTTTGTCCATATATTATAGAGATATGTTGCACATTTATGATTTGATTTGTATCCAATCATAGTGTTGAGGATACATTTTGGTTATACTATGTATATACATTGAGATAAATTTTGCCAATTATAATTGATTAACTATTCTTGAAGTGTAGGATACGTTGTATGATCGGTTCCAGAATTAGGATGTAATATATGGCAAGATAGTGCAATTGACACTTTTAAAAATGTAATGGTATATTAATACTAGAGAGTTTACTCAAGAAGTGGTATAGATATCTGAATTATCATAGATGGTCTATGATAAAAGAAATTAAACGCTATAATGGTACTGATAACAAACGCGTTCAGATATCACACTGGAAAAGCATGCAGATTACACTTTTAAACAGTATGATGATGCCGGTATATGATTGAATCGATGAATTCTATGCATATGCGAAAGTAGTGGACTAGAGAATAGAGATCTTAAATAAATGTCCACTTTGATGTCGACTCCGTGATAATGATTCAAGTTTATCATGGACCTGATCGAAGTCTAATAAATATGAATAATGATGATCATCAAGGACTAGAAGTCCAACAATAGATTTTTTTTATTTTTTTTGTAATTCACATTGTACAATGTATTGCAATTATCTTTAGGTCTTACATTTATGTGCATGTGTGAGTCGTAGGTAATTAAACGCATAATTCATTGCATGTGTCAAATACTGATTAAATGCATCAGTCATTATATAAGTATTATATGTTTTATTATGCTCAAAATCTTATTAGTATAAATTTTACATATATCTGATCATATTACGTGAACTAGTTATGATATAGTGAAATTTTGTCCATAGGTATAATAAGTTGTGGTTACACTAGTATGAAAATTTACAGGAAGAAATTTATACTTCAATGAGGATATAATTGTGATAAAATTATACATATGAAGACGGACATGTTATGTATCATGCATAAAAAATGTTCTAGAAGAACTTAAATGCAATTAATTCATCAAATATCTAGCTCTTCAAGTTCTATGTTTTGTATCTTATAAAGTTGACGTTGTTATCAAACTCTCGAAGAATATTGATGACTAATTATCAATGCTCAGCTTGAAGTTTGAGTATATGAGAGATAATCAGTTTTGAATTCTTTTAAGAACTTTCACATTAAATTGCGATAAAAATAATTCTCTCATGTTCCAAAAGAACTATAAGCAAAGAATATAATAACTTAAATGTTGTTACTAATTTATATAAGATTGCATAATGTTTTGATAATATCACGAGTTGCCATAAATCATACCAATTGTGATTAATATCTAATTATCAATAGTTATTCCATATGACTTCCAGAAGAAGGCATACGTTTAATGGTTATGACAACTTAAAACAAATATAAAGTAACGATAAACGCAATATATTTACTATTTTCAAGAGTATAGAGAAATGAAGATGTCTCATATTGAAGATTTGAAGATTGAAGTCCAAACAAGATGGATCAGCTATCGAAGAATTAAATGTTATTCTACTTCAAGTGAGAAGCTACCCAAAGACATTGAATCGTTATTTCGAAAGACCTCAAGTTATGTATTCACCAGGGGGAAAAAAAATACGTGTTGCACTCTTTTTCCCTTGACTATTATTTTTTGTCTCATATTAGGTTTTCCCGGTAAGGTTTTTAACGAGGCGGCATCGTATGCGTATTATGAAGGTATAGTACTCTTTTTCCTTCACTAGGGTTTTATCCCATCGGGTTTTTACCTAGTAAGGTTTTAATGAAACATAATCTTAAATAATGAACAACCAAGGGGGAGTGTTATGTATCATTATTACGGTTGTTCATTATTCTCATTTACTATTTCACTTCTCTTGCCTCTTGTAACTCCCTTTTGTCTTTTCACTTCCCTTGTAACTTCTCATGTAACTCACCCTCTTAATAAGTGACTTTCTAATACTTTTAGAAGTTACTAATTATATGTATGTATAAATAATATATGCATTGTATGATGAAGCAAATGAAGACTAAAATAAAGATTACATATTCTCTACATCTCATTTCCTATGTTTTCATAACATCAAATTTTTTTTTTTCGTGAAAAAGGGGGATCTAACAATTCAATGAAGCAAACATTAATCAAACCAAAAAAATTTATACCCGCATCAACAATATCATATTTACAAACATAAGATAATGAATTTTTCATCAAAATTACCAACGAAAAAGGCAAAAAACTACAATAATTGGAGGGGGGGGG
>PYUH01000138.1:1671711-1853299 GCA_016808085.1 Suaeda aralocaspica
AGGGGAAATCTAAGTCCTGCTTTCAAATAAGTGTCATATACAGCTATGGCTCCTGGGGTCGGCCTATCTACAGTATAAAGGAGCTGAGGGTCTATACAGCTAAATCCGTCCTTAAAGTTATATTTACTATGGAGATCCTGGATACCGTCATTTTTGAGGTATCTCTGATAGGCAGGAGAAAGGTAAATATCACCGGGACCGAGAGGAAGTTGTGCTACGCTCCCGGGTGTTGGTTGCTGGATTGATTGTTCTTCTTGATCAGCCATGGTCACCACTCCTCTGTGTAAATAAGAGTCACGATAACCAAAAGGACTATTACGAAAGGCAAGTGAAATAATCCAGGGGTTATTTATGAATTTCTCTTCCCCCTCAGAAGAAACGCTCTCGGGGGAAGAGCAGAGTGGAATTCCCTCGGGAACTACTTGATTGACCAAATCCCCAACCTCCCTCGGGTCAGCAAGAGAAGCAGTATACATCGTACAGCTAGACAAGGGTCCTTGGGTCAGTTGGGGAAAGGGTTATCTAAATCTATTTCCCGAGGACTATAACTCAATGAATACAAAAGCACAAGGGGTCGGTCAAAGGGCATACCTTACTAGTCGGACGGCTAAGGGAGACGAGAACGACTTGAATCCTCGGGCTAACTTCCTTGAAGACTCGGGACAGTTACTTCTCTCTCTAGAAAACGATTGTAAAATTTTTTTACTAAGTTGTGAAAAGTGAAGAATGAAAATGACATGTTACTCTTATATATACTTTCAAAAGGTAGATGAAGAGATGTATCTAGAAAATGATTATAAAAATGAAGTACGGAAAAGTAACTGAAGAGCCAGTTGTATCTCCTCAAAACCCTAAAGTAAAGGGGCATTTGAGAAGTCAGTTAAACTTATCAAAACCCTAGAGGGGCATCCCAAGGATCAGTTGTACTTCACCAAAACCCTAGATGCATTTCACCAAAAACCCTAATCGTACAAGATACTGCACGAACATGTGCAAGCTAAGTGTCACATTCCTGACGACCCTTGCAGGGTATACTCAATCCCGCATGACGATGGTTCACACCCTCGGGCAACCATCATCTAGGGGGCTTGGTGAATAACCCAAGCTGAAAGACCTATCAGTTAGGCGCCATCCTCGTTCTGCAGGGATGGGACAAGGACCTCCTCAGTCACGAATGAAATACTCCGCGCGACTGAGGAGTCTTGAAGATGACTTTGTTGCATCAGTTTACATAATGGGCTCACCTTCCCCTCGAGCACAGGGGAAGTCATCGGTAACACTCCCTCAGCCGATGATAAGAGGAAGTCCTCCTCGGTTGTGCAAGAGGTTACCTACTTGGTAAATGGACATACCAGATGGATATATGGAGTGGTTTGACCCATCTCCTTGGGCGTTCAGTGGACCCTCGGTCATATATCCTCGGCCACTTAGGATTCCTCCTCAGTCAAAGCATATGACCCTCACATGGCTGATAAGCCACCAAGACTATCATATAATAACCAAGTGTTGAACAGATGAAGCCTCGACCATAGAGGGTATCCCCTCGGACCTCGCGGAAATTCTCGTGCACACCTCCTCGGGATCTAAGGAAGGAACTGGGGCTTATACACTCCTCGGAAGATTATAATCATCTCGGCGGTATAAAACATAGGCCCCCTTAAACATACAGTCGAGGGGGATGACTCCCTCGGTCAGTCATTGATAGAATGAGGAGAAGAGCTCCTCGGTCATCTCTCCTCGGTCAAGTTACTGATGAAAGTTTTCCCGTGATCTTCTAAAAAAGGAATAATGCATGGAACTTGTCAGGCACACAGCTGATGAGGGTTACCCTCCTCAGTCATCAAGAAAGAGAGGGAATGGAGTCCCTCAACTATGCCTGCTTAGCCACACAGCTGAGGAGGGGTACCCTCCTCAGTCACCAAGAAAGAGAGGGAATGGAGTCCCTCAACTATACCTCCTCAGTCACATAGCTGAGGAGGGGTATCCTCCTCAGTCATCAAGAGGGAGGGAATGGAGTCCCTCCACTATGCCTCATTAGCCACTTAGCTGAGGAGGGGTACCCTCCTCAGTCACCAAGAAAGAGAGGGAATGGAGTCCCTCAACCATACCTCCTCAGTCACATAGCTGAGGAGGGGTATCCTCCTCAGTCATCAAGAGGGAGGGAATGGAGTCCCTCCACTATGCCTCATTCGCCACACAGCTGAGGAGGGGTACCCTCCTCAGTCACCAAGATGGAGAGAATGGAGTCTCTCATCCATGCCTCCTCAGCCATACAGCTGAGGAGGGGTACCTGCCTCAGTCACAAAATGGAGGAGGGGTACCTTCCTCAGTTGTCAAGAAGGGAGAGAAATGCAGTCCCTCAGTCATACATCCTCAGGGGCCTGGCTGAGGAGGAGGGGTCACCCTCAGTCAACTGGACAGCCTGTCACCCACCTTTGATAGCACGCTAGTCGAGGTTACGCCCAACATGCCATCCTTAACGAGTATCGGATCTCACGTTGGACGTGGGGCTAATTGTTTGGGCCAGGTCCAGATCTTGGGCCCAATAATAAGGAAATTACTATTTTACCCCTAACAGGGCAATACAGAGGAAATTACCATTTTACCCCTAATAGGGACGAAAGACCCTCACAGACACTCCCTTCGGAGGGATGTCAGATTATGACACTTGTCATAATCCCAATGGTCTGACAACTGTACTTTCGTACTATAAATATGGTACGATTTCCGCAGTCAAGGGTACGCTTTTCTGATTTTTCTGACAAAATTCCCTAAAATTCGGATCGATTCTTCCAGCTTACTGACTTAAGCATCGGAGGGGCGTTCCCGGGAAAAACCCCCCGGGTTAGTCATCCTTTGTCTGTTTTGCAGGTCAGATTTAGTTCTCAAGAAACGTTCGCAGGTTCAGTTCAGATAAGAGTTCCACCAGGAACAGATACAAACCCTAAACTCCAATTCGAAAACACCCCTAATTTGCAACTCAAACAACCCTAAACTTTGTTTCGCAAATTGATATTGGTGGTGGTGGAGAGAAACACGGTGGTGTAAATCGTGACAGAGAGGAAGAAAGGGTTGTGATTAGAGATATGATAAAGCGTGGTCATGGTAATTGGTGGTAGTCATGGTGGTGAGGTGAGAGAGTGCAGTGGTGATGGTGATAGGCGAGAGAGTGATGATGGTGAGGTGAGAAATCAATGGTGGTCATGTAAGAAAAAGTGACGGTAGTGGTGAGGATTGAAGAGTGAGGACCAACCGTCTAAGGAATGAGCACAGTAACAGTAAAGCAATGGATAATTTGATTAGGATAAATTGATCATTCCAATTATAGGTTATAAAAAAGTTTACAATTATTACAATTACTTTATAACTTTCCGAAATTGCAAACGTTACATTTAAATCGTGGTGGGGTAATACACGAGACTATTAAAAATTTCATTAATTGAACTAAAAATATCTAAGAATTGATGAGGCCTTTGATCCCCACCATAATATTTTTTGTTGGATCACTTCCCCCATTTCTCTTCTTTTCTTTTTCTTCCTCTTCTCCTTCGATCTGGTAAAAATTTCCCCCCTTTTTTTCTCTTCCCTAATTTTAATTAAACCCCAAGAAAAAAAATTTAGCCACCAAGGTTTACATGAACATTACTTCCTAACAAATAAACTGACCTTTGTACACTCAAAGTGTCAAACAATTGTTCAATATACAATCTAAATACGAGTACTTTACTTCCTTAGTTCCCTCACCAATGCTGCATTTATTCCTGAATCTCAATAGGAGCTTAGAATCAATGCCCGTATATGAAGTAAAATTAATATACAATCATGTAGCCTAAAAGTACTGATTTACTGTAGAAACTAAATTTAACACTTCTTATACTCAACAAATCTGCCATTATACAATTTATTGATGCTTCGATTATTCGCTATGATGTTTGATACCTTCCATTATCTAGCCTCAACAAGGCTGCTGTTGTACTTATACTTTGAGGTTGCCATATTATCGCTATGATCTCATGCATTTTCGAAAATTTTCGAAAATTTCAACAATCATTTGAAGTTGTCATATTATTGACTGTTGGAGTTTGTTAATTGATATGTGTGGTTTTTATTGTGCTTTTCCCCTTGTTTCGGGCCAATTTTATGCCTAATAGTTGTGATTCTGGCTTGATTCTAGCCCATTTGGTGTTCTTTGGCTATTTTGAAGTATTTTGCCAGGTTGATTGATTCCCGACGATTTTAGAGCTTTTTGGTTTGATTTTATCATTTGCGGTTGTTATGCTCGGTGTTGGTGTGCTTTGTATTTTCAGGAGCGGGAACCGAGCTTGGAAGGAAGCTAGGAAGCTTGGACGAAATAAAGTTGATATGTGCATGGGAATGTGTGCCAGAGAATTATGGAAACAAGCCATTTAGAATTAAGAAGAAAAAGCAAAAGAACATTTCTGGAGCTTCAATGCGCCCGCATAAAAGTACAATGCGCCCGCATTTTATTAAAAGTCAGCCTGAAGAGAGCTTCTGAAGGGTTGATGCGGGCGCACAAAACTCCTTTGCGCCCGCATCAGCGGTTTTTCGGAAATCGTTGTTTCTTTTATTTTCTTCGTGCTTTGACTTTGTAAGCCCAATTTTTGGGGTATCAAGGGCACGACTTTCTAGGCAAAAAGACTGGATGCTTTTCATAACTTAGAATTACTCTCTTAGGTTTTAATTAAGCACTTTTTCTCTCTCAAAAATTAGATTAGGAATTGGGGTTTGTTCTCAACAATTAATTTCAATTCAATTCAAGTTCTTCAATTTGGTAATTCTTTTTACTTTTATTCTTTTTGCTTAGTTTAATTTATGCTTTTTAGTTTCATTAGTTTAATTAATTTAGTTTAATTTCATGAACTTAATTATGAATTCTATGATTATAATTGGTTTGATTTCCATGTTCATGAGTGAGTAATCAATTTTCTAGGGTTAGGGAAACCTTGATTAATTAATGGAATAATTAACTTAGACTGTTTCAATTCCACAATTAGTAGTCAAATTCCTATTATTGGCTTTTTTTCGTTTACAATTAAATTGTGCGCAGATTTAGTTGTAATTTTGGTAATTGTTGAATTTGATGCCGAGAGATAAAAATACCACTATAAGACCACTGAATAATAGGCGGAATTAGTCTAGGCATGAGCGAGAGCTGCTATATGAGTTTTGAGGGAGTCTAAGTTCGAGAGAATTAGTGATCCCTGATTTGATAATAATTGTGAGATTGAACGATCTTTGTTAGTGAAACCATTAGTTGCTCTTGGTGACCCGAACGACCCTAGACTTTAATTTATTGGTTTTAATCTTCGTCATTTCCCGTAATTGATTAGTAGTTAATTAGTTAATCAACATTTCTCAACCAAGGCCCTTTACACGGTTTAAGCTTTTTAGAACTAATAGAGTTCAATTGCTTCCCTGAGGATTCGATCCTTACTTCCCTAGCTACATTAGTTAGAGTTGTTTGGTTTATTTTTGATAGGTGTGCGATAGCCTCATCAAATTTTGGCGCCGTTGCCGAAAAGGCAATTTTTAAATCTATTAGTTGGGTTTATACTATTTTCTTTTTATTTCCCTTAGTCTCAAAGAACTTTTTGGTTCTTTGAGGCAGTTTCTCATCTTTGCTCGGAGTTGCATATTGTGCAGGTTTATAGGTTTATGCAAACTGACCACGAGCCTGACATTTTCATTTTCCCTGAGCCCGAGCAAGTATTTTTGAAGCGGTTGAGACGTAGTAGACGACGAATTTTTCTTCCTCGATCCGTGGAGGAAACCGTTTCTGATTTGTCTTAGTTTTTCGAGTTCACCTTCAACCCTTTGTTTGAAGGGTATTTAGAGGTCGAAATGGCTGCCGAAGGAGAAGGACAGGGTAGAGGACCACCACCTCCACCACCGCCACCTGCGGCCCGTTCATTGAGAGACTATTCCTTGCCTAGTACGGAGTCTATGGCTGGAGGTTATTCAGTACCTGATACCGATGCTGCTAATTTTGAACTGAAACCGGGTCTTGTGAATATGGTTGAACGAAATCAATTTTCAGGGACATTGAAGGAGGATCCGAATTTACATTTGCAGAATTTCCTTCAATACTGTGATACTATCAAGCAAATGAATGTTTCCAAGGATTACATTAGAAGGAGAATGTTCCCGTTTTCGTTGAAAGACAAGGCTAGAACCTGGTTGAATGATCTTAATATGGCTACAATTACTTGTTGGGAGGACTTGGCTCTTGCTTTTCAGAGGAAGTACTATCCACCACAGAGAACTGCTTTATTGAGGAGTCAAATTACTAACTTTAATCAAGAGATAGATGAGTCACTCTATGATGCTTGGGAACGGTTTAAGGAATTATTGAGAATGTGTCCTCATCATGGGATTGAGAAATGGTTTCTAGTTCAATCATTCTACAATGGGTTGGGTAATGAGAGTAGAGCCTTGTTAGATTCTGCTGCTAATGGTCGATTTATGAACCAGGAGGTCAATGCTGCATACGAACTGATTGATGAAATTGCTACTCATAATTCACAGTTTGTAACCTTAGAGGGCATTCCAAGAAGGGTGGAAAACATGTAGTTGATGATAATTATGAGAGTTTAGCTGCACAGTTAAATGCCATAAGTCAGAAGCTCGACAAGATTGGTACTACAGTTCCTCCACCATTACCTGTAGCTGCACTTTCGGGATGCACTGACCCTTTCTGTGATTCCTGTGGTTCATTTGGTCATAGTTCCCAGTCATGTACCAGTTCAGTAGAGCAAGTGTGTGCCTTTCAAGCCTACAAGAACAATCCATTTTCTAATACATATAATCCGGGCTGGAAGGATCATCCATACTTTTCCTACAAGAACAATAGCAATGTGCAGAATCCTCAGCAAGCTATGCCACCTCAGCAGGCACCCCAGCAGATGCAGAGATATGTACCACCACACCCACCAGGTTTCAGCAGGCCACCACTATCAGCACCACCACTGCCACCTCAACCTAGTGGTGAAATTTCAGAGCTGAAAAATATGATGTTGCAGATGCAGAAAAATATGGAGGCAATGCAGGCTCACAACAAGCACTTGGAGACTCAGATAGCTCAGATTGCACAATCAACTGCTCGAAGGCAACCAGGCCACCTTCCATCACAACCTACACCTCCAGTATCACAGGCACCATAGAATCCCCCGAGGGACCATGTCAATGCCATTACTTTGAGGAGTGGAACTGCTTATGAGGGCCCGAAATGCCTACTGATGATGTTAATTCTAATGTTGAATGTGGAGCTAAGAAGACCAGTGATGTGGTGATCGAAGATTTGGAGACAGTTCCAGATAAGGAGGCTGAAGTACCTAAGGAGAAGGTAGATGACACATCGATTGATACTATCCCGAGGTCACAGGTCAGGTTGCCCTTCCGAAAAAGGTGACCAGGAGTAAGAACGATAATCATTTCAGTAAATTTTTAGCTATTGTTAAGAATTTGCAAGTTACCGTGCCTTTTACTGATTTGATAACTCAAATTCCTACATACACTAAGTTTTTGAAAGACATTTTGAGCAGGAAACGTGAGTTGAGTGTGGTGGAGACCGTAGCACTTACGGAGGGGTGCAGTGCTATATTGCAAAACAAGTCCCCACCTAAGTTGAAGGACCCGAGAAGTTTTTCTATTCCTTGTAACATTGGCCCCCTGTTTATTGACAAAGCTTTATGTGATTTAGGGGGTAGTGTTAGTGTCATGCCTTTGACTATTTGCAAAAAGCTTTGTTATGGGTGATTTGAAGGTCACTAACATTTCTTTGCAGATGGTAGATAGGACAGTGAAGTACCCTAAAGGTATTTTAGAGGATGTCCCGGTGAGAGTAGGGAAATTCTTTATTCCTGTTGATTTTGTAGTGTTGGATATGGAGGAGGATGCACATATCCCTATTATTCTAGGAAGACCATTCTTAAATACTGCAGGAGCTGTTATTAATGTTAAGAATGGAAATTTGACTCTTTCTGTAGGTGATGACAAGGTTACCTTCAACCTTGATAGTGCATTGAAAAGTCCTATGATAGAACAATCGTGTCATGTAATTTATACTCTTAATGAAATTGTTCTTAATGACTTGCCTCGATCCCCTAATAAGGATCTTCTAGAGGCTCCTTTGTGTTTGGATTCTATTGCAGGTGGTGAAGATGATGCTAATAACAAGCTATGTCAGGATCACAAGAAAAGAAAATCCCGTCCCAAGAAACGCCGAAAACCTCAAAAACAATCTTCTCATGCTTGTAATGTGAATACAACAAATGATGGGGTTTTTACCAAGGAACTTGAGGCATTTGAGCAACCAATAGCTCCTAATTGCTTTGATTGCCTAACTATATGGGGTTCACGTTCACTCTTCGATCCTCCATGAGCTATGAGGTAAAATAGTCAAGCTAATGACCCTAAAAAAGCGCTTCTCGGGAGGCAACCCGAGCTTTCTATCCCTTTTTAACTCTTTTGTGTGTTTTTGGTGTGTTTTAGTTTATTTTCATAATTTTTAGTTAGTTTTTGTTTGTATGTTTTTGTGTGTTTTTAGGTATAATTGAGTAACTAGGGGTTTTCGGTAGAATTCTGAAGTCTAAAGTCTAAGTAACGGTCAAGGTGAGTGAAAAAGAGAAAGTGAAAATTTGTTAAGTGTCAAAAAAAAGAAAACAAAGTGATCGGGGTAAAACACGGTAGATGCGGACGCATGGGGGTTTTATGCGCCCGCATCGATCTGACCCCCAGAAGTCCAGAAAATTTAGTGAAGATGGTTGATGCTGACGCATGGGAAGTTTATGCGCCCGCATCTGACCCCCAGAACCTCAAATTTTTTTTTGAAAAAGTCTGATGCGGGCGCATGTGAGTTTTATGCGGGAGCATCAGAACCCCAGAAGCCCCCCAATTTTACTTCCCGCATTAGATGCGAGCGCATAGAAAGTTTATGCGGGCGCATCTCGGCCCGAATTATTGTTTTTATTTTCTTTTTTTTTATTTTCTTTTACTCCTCTTTTTATCTTTTCTTTCTCTCACATCTCACCTGATATCATCTTCCTCAATCCTCAACCTCCATTAAAACCCCATACTCAAAAACTTCTTTCTCTCTTACCTCACTCAATCTTCTTCCAAATCCACTCAAATTTTAACACAATCATCCTCTCATCTCCCTCAACAAAACCCGACACTTAATTTTCGAAAAAAATTGCAATTTGTGGGTTACTAGAGGCGCGCGTTTTTGGTATTTTTGGGGACGTTTTTGGCTATTTGTGGGCTCTTTGGGTGTCTTTTCTACTTTACTTCCACTTCATCTTCATCTATTAAGGTATGAACCCCATTTTGAGCAAGTTTTGACAAGTTTTATGGATTTTTCATGGTGTTCACATTCTAGGGTTCCATAGTTACGAATTTTATTATGTAATTTTTTTTAAGTTTTATGCTTGTGTGATGTTAATAATTGCTTGTTTAGTTGTTATTAATTATGAATCTCAAGTTTATAGCTTAACAAATTCATGCTCTTGTGTTAGTTTGTGACCAATGTTTTGGTTGATGGTGATGATGATATTGTAGGTGTTTCATGCCAAATTTTTGCCTTAACTTGTGTTGTTAATGTCATGAAGAATCAATGTTTGCTGTCATTACTCAAATAGTTGCTAAGTGCTCGGTTCTTGCTCTCTAATTCAATGAATGTTATTGCTAGCTGCTACTAGAGCCTGATATTTTCCATGAGTGTTGGTTTGATGTTGAGTGAAATATGTTGCTTTGAATAACTTTTGGGGTTTGGAGTGATTGTAATTGTTGCAGTATTTGGCTTTGTGATGATGGTAGTTTTGCTGGAAGTTGTTGGATACCATGGAAATATGTTGAAATCTATTGGTCATGGTGATTGTTTTGTATCTTCGTGGTTTTTGATTAGATTAATAAAATAGATGGGTCATGCCGAAATTTCCGCTCGACCTGTCTATTTGAGGAATTAATTACCACTTGAATCTCGCCATGTTATGTTGTTTGGTTATGTTCTTCATTCATGGTTCTAATGCCTCTCTTTTCAATTTTCAGGAACCATGAGCTCTCACATAACTTCACGGAAGTCACAACGGACCGAGGCATCTACCTCGGCCTCGAAAGGGAAGCAACCCACGGGCTCCAGCTCTGGAGACCCTGCTCCACCAAACCGCCGCCAATAACAAGCCCGGTTTGAGAGGCTCCAAAAGAGGCCCATCCGCTCCACCAGATTCTTTGACTGTAGCACCTGTGATGAGTTGGGGATCACTGACCAAGTGGTCTAGATGGCAGACAATATTGGCTGGGGTGCATGGCTCGGGATCATTATGCCGGGACCAGATGGAACACCAATGGCACCACCCACTTACCGGGAACTCACACTGGAGTTCCTTTCTACTTTCCACTTCCGGGTTATCGTACGGAATCCTAGTAACCCGACAGCTCGAACTAGGGTGGTTAGCTTCACTATCTTCAACACCCACTATGAGCTCCCTCTGCATCAATTCAATGAACATTTCTTTTGGGACCCCGATAACATGGTCTCTGTGGCTCTTGAGCACAGCTGGTCAAACTATGAGGAGGCTTCATGGTGGTTTCGTATCACCGATGGCACTACCCCTAATGCCTCATCTACAAGCAAAGCCTCGGAAGTCCAGCATGCAGCTCTTTGATATTTCCTCCGCTCTGTTGTTTACTGTTTATTTTCCCGAGGGGAGCTGGGGCAGGTTTACCCGGATGAGCTCCGATTATTATGGTTAGCTACTAAGGGTTCTCACCTCCGAGGCCGAGACTATAACTACATGTTCTTCCTTGCCCGCAGATTTGCTGAAATTGCTGAAGGTGCCACCAATACCGGGGTCATCTACTGTGGGGGCATGATTACTTGGCTGGCTTACCAGTTGGGCCACCGGGAGAACTTTGAGGGTATGCAACCTGTTGAAGAAAACCCGTTGATGGATATCCCCTCCCTACGGACTGCCGGTTTCTGCAGGACATACACTAGTGGTCGTCAGGAACGCCTAGTATGGAATGTCCGAGAATTATCTTGGTGCTACCTCCCCAATGCTTTCACCTTCACTTATTACCTTGATCACCCTGAGGGCGTGAACCCATGGAGGGTCCCACCGGATCCTATCCCACTGGTCGAGAGGACGGATGCAGAGAAGAGGGCCCTTAGAATGGCCCAAGTAATGCAGTAAGTAGGGGGTGTCCCTCAGGAGGACATTCCTCACCATCCAGCTCCGCCACCACCGCCTCCTCAGGGCGCCTTCGACATGACCCCACTGATGAACCGCCTGGATGAGATGCATGCTTATAACACTCAGCGGTTCGATCAGATCGACCAGCAGTTCGAGCACAACGGACATCGATTTGACAGGATAGATGATAGTGTCCGTGGCCTACGAACTGATATGGACCACCTGCAGCGGGTCCAGTGGAGAGAGCACCATGTCAACTCGGGCAACGTGCGGCCACTTCCTAACCATCCTAACTGGCCGCCCGAGTATGATCCAAATATGGACCCCACCTCCTACCCACTCTATCATTGCTACTCCCAGTGTCCACCTTATGGTGGGCCCGGCCATCAGTAGGAAGGTCTGCAGCTTTTCTTCCCCGCCACGTTCTTCTTGATTATGTGTCCCGGGACGGGACAATGTTCGGTTTGGGGGTTGATTAGTTACTCTTGTACAGTTTGTAATTAGTTGTAATCAATTTTCTTTTCTTTCTTAGTTTTGTAAAAATAAAAAAAAGTTAGTTTAGTTTAGTTTAGATTAGTGTTCTTAACCTTTTCTTTTTGGAGTTGGTTTTGTTTTTCCCTTGTAGGTGTGACCTTTGGAGCGGAACAATGAGGGGACGTCCGATATTGGATTCACGGTTATTGGTTGATTGTGGAAGAGCCCTTTGGCAAGGTCGTAANGGTCGTAGAGTATTAATTGCATTTCGAGTCGACTTTAGGATTGAGTGTATACCTTTAAACACTTGCATGAGGTGTGAGATGTGGATTTGGGTTCCTCAAAACTTGCATTTAAACACTTTATTACATTTGCATTCCCTCTTCTTATGGTTGAGTGGTGAGGGTGAGCTACATCATTAGATGCTCAATTGTGTGGAGTGACAACCCGTGAGCTACTCTAGTCGTCGATCCATTAAACTTGCTTGGTTGGCTTTGTTTAACTTGTGTTTAGGAATGTGCAGCATTTGACTTGCTTTGATCTTAGTAAACTCGGATGGATCCTTGAGTTGTGATGCATATGATTTTATGGGGTGAAAGTCATTTCGTTGTCTTTACTCGGGACGAGCAAAGGCTTGGCTTGGGGGAATTTGATATGTGTGGTTTTTATTGTGTTTTTCCCCCTTGTTTCGGGCCAATTTTAGGCCTAATAGTTGTGATTCTGGCTTGATTTTAGCTCATTTGGTGTTCTTTGGCTATTTTGAAGTATTTTGCCAAGTTTGATTGATTCCCGACAATTTTAGAGCTTTTTGGTTTGATTTTATCATTTGTGGTTGCTATGCTCGGTGTTGGTGTGCTTTATATTTTCAGGAGCGGGAACCGAGCTTGGAAGGAAGCTAGGAAGCTTGGACAGAATAAAGTTGATATGTGCATGGGAATGTGTGCCAGAGAATTAGGGAAGCAAGCCATGAAGAAATAAGAAGAAAAAGCAAAAGAACATTTTTGGAGCTTCAATGCGCCCGCATAAAAATACTATGCGCCCGCATTTTATTAAAAGTCAGCCTGAAGAGAGCTTATGAAGGGTTGATGCGGGCGCACAAAACTCCTATGCGCCCGCATCAGCGGTTTTTCGGAAATTGTTGTTTCTTTTATTTTCTTCGTGCTTTGACTTTGTAAGCCCAATTTTTGGGGTATTAAGGGCACGACTTTCTAGGCAAAAAGACTGGTGCTTTTCATAACTTAGAATTACTCTCTTAGGTTTTAATTAAGCACTTTTTCTCTCTCAAAAATTAGATTAGGAATTAGAGTTTGTTCTCAACAATTAATTTCAATTCAATTCAAGTTCTTCAATTTGGTAATTCTTTTTACTTTTATTTTTTTTGCTTAGTTTGATTTATGATTTTTAGTTTCATTAGTTTAATTAATTTAGTTTAATTGTTGATGTTAATTAGTTTAATTGTTAATTATTTCATGAACTTAATTATGAATTCTATGATTATAATTGATTTGATTTCCATGTTCATGAGTGAGTAATCAATTTTCTAGGGTTAGAGAAACCTTGATTAATTAATGAACTAATTAACTTAGACTGTTTCAATTCCACAATTAGTAGTCAAATTCCTATTATTAGCTTTTTTTCGTTTACAATTAAATTGTGCGCAGATTTAGTTGTAACTTTGGTAATTGTTGAATTTGATGCTGAGAGGTAAAAATACCGCAATAAGACCACTGAATAATAGGTGGAATTAGTCTAGGCATGAGCGAGAGCCGCTAGATGAGTTTTGAGGGAGTCTAAGTTCGAGAGAATTAGTGAGCCCTGATTTGATGATAATTGTGAGATTGAACGATCTTTGTTAGTGAAACCATTAGTTGTTCTTCGTGACTCGAATGACCCTAGACTTTAATTTATTGGTTTTAATCTTCGTCATTTCCCGTAATTGATTAGTAGTTAATTAGTTAATCAACATTTCTCAACCAAGGCCCTTTACACGGTTTAAGCTTTTTAGAACTAACAGAGTTCAATTGCTTCCCTGAGGATTCGATCCTTTCTTCCCTAGCTACATTAGTTAGAGTTGTTTGGTTTATTATTGATAGGTGTGCGATAGCCTCATCATTAATCTCAAGAATGTATGGAATTTTTTTTTTCCTGTATGACTTTCACAATGGGCTATTTTTTAGTTTTATATGGAAACGGATATGTGAAAAGGTTTGACCGCTGAACATAGTAAAGTACCTATCAAAAAATAGGACTTGTAGAATTGGTTGGTTTGTTAGTTATGATAAGTGAAGTGTGTAGATGTTTTTTAGTGGATTAGTAATATTTGACATATATGCTGATTTAGAATGAGTTCCTGGTAGGGTCTCTTCTACTGAATACGTGGAAAGGGAACTAGAGGACTACACGTCAGATGGACAGGTGTTGGCTTATTCACTTCCTGATGGCACGGACCTTGATTCCTGCAAAACAAGGTAGTAAAATCCTCGTAGGATTTTTTCCCCCTCCGATGCTTAAGTAAGTATCTGTATGAGGATTAAGTCAGAGCAACAATAATTAACAATTTGGTAATCTAGAGAGGGAAACTAGTGAGATAAATTCTCTTAGTGTGATGTAAGAATGAATGAAGGATGAATTGAATGTTGAATGCCCCCAAAATGATGATTTTGAGGGGTATTTATAGCCTCTTAGTTTGGAGGCCAACGAATTGGACGATGACACTTGTCATCGTTTAATTGGTTGATACTTGTAAAAGCTTCATGGGCTTTTACATTCATGCCTCAAGGCCCAAATTCCTCTTTTTATCCTACCATGTAGTGTCGAATGGGGTTGCGAAACGTGGCAAAGGTTTCTCTTTTTTTGAGTAGTTGTTGTGGACACGTGGCCCAATCTTATAGCGACACGTGGTCGTATGGAGCCCACCTTGGTGGTCCAGTCATTGCCATGTGGCAATGCCACCTGGACTTTTAGTGGACACATGGCCTAGTGTTATGCTGACACGTGGCATGAGTTGGCGTGCCACATCATTTGCCCCTCAGTTGGGTGTTTGGATCCATAATCCATGCCCCAACTGACGTTTCTTTCTGTTTCGGAAGTTATTTTGTAACCCTCCTTAGCATTTATTAATGCCGCAACCATCCCTTTGATTTTTTGGGGGGAAATTCAAATTTGAAGGGGGAATTTACTCTTGTGCCCCTTCAAATTTCCTTATATATAAGAAGATTGAAAATGATTGTTTCACAATCATTTTCAATTATTTTCAATCATTTTATTTCACTTTCTCTCTCTAAAAGTTCTCAAGTTTTCTCTCAAACTCCCAAGAAGCTTCAGAGGCGATTTCCGGCGACCTGTGGTGCGATTTCCGGCGAGTTGTTGCGGCGGTTTCCGGTGTGAACAGTAGATTCTAGTTTTCTTCTCTTTTTCATGTATTTATCTGAATTCTTTTTCTTTCTTGTTTTTCCTTTATTTCTTTGTCTTTATTTTCCAATGACTTCTTCATCCTCTTCTTCCCCACATAATAATGAGAACTCTATTAAATTACTTCCTTCTTCTCGTACTACTTCTTCTGTTGGAACTCAATCTTCTGTTGTTCCTGATCACTTATTGTCTGGGTCTTTCCTACTTCCTTCTCTTCCTGTGCAGGAAGTT
This sequence comes from Suaeda aralocaspica, assembly GCA_016808085.1. Lineage (NCBI taxonomy): Eukaryota > Viridiplantae > Streptophyta > Magnoliopsida > Caryophyllales > Amaranthaceae > Suaeda > Suaeda aralocaspica. Next base: position 1,687,038 of record PYUH01000138.1, read on the forward strand.
GCAATGGCAAGAGTTAAACAAACTGCCTATAAAGATACTGCTACTTTAAGAGTTCCAGCATCTGAAGTTTCAGATGTGAATCCTCTTGATCAGCAAGATCCTACTCCCCAGGTTGAGGGAAGAAAGGATGCTGAAGCTGCACAGGAAGCTCCCGAGGAGGAATTAAGGGAGGTTCCTACTAGAAAGAGAGAGGTTTCTGAGGCTACCACTTCCAAGCCTAAGAAGAAGAGAGGTGCTTATCCTGGTGCTGATGATGTAGTGATCTCTGATGAATATGTAGATGGTGTAAATAAGGATAAACTAAGTAGTGACTTAATTTTCAATAATGTGTATTTTGAGTTGATCATCCCTAACAAGGGGGATACCATTCTGGATGCCCCGGAAGACTGCTTCCCTGTTTATACTGAAGTAATTGACCTAGGACTTAGGTTTCCCACTTCCTTATTCATTTTTAATCTCTTCAAAAAGTATGACATTGGCCTATGTCAACTTACTCCCAATTCTTGGGTTCACATAATGTCTTATGTGACTTCTTGTGGCCTTAGAGGAGTGAAAGCTTCTTCTAAGGTCTTCCTTCATCTTCACCATCTCTCAAAGGCCTCCCACTGCAAACGCGGTGGTTCTATATGAAAAACAGTGAGGGGTTCCTCACTTGTGTAGAAAAAGCCAACAAGGTTCCCAACTGGAGGAACCATTTTGTGTTTGTGAAGTCCCATGACAAAAAATTAGTAGAAGTGTTGAAAAAATGGAATCCTTTTCCAAAATGCCTAGGAAGATCCTTTGAGCTTCCTAGATTGAGTGACAATGAGCAACAAAACTTAGAATACTTCAGATCTACCACAGTGGAGATCAAGAAACAATCTCTGACAGTTCCCTACAACTGGATCCCCTTTAGCGAATTCTTCTTAGATCGCAACTTCCTTGTTGCTGCTGAACTTCTTAGATCGCTGCTTTATCATTTGATACTGAACTTCTGTTTCTTTTTCCACTTTTCTAACCAAGTATTCTTTCTTTTTGCAGAAGAAGCTCTTGCCGACCTTCCTCCATTCGAGAAAGGAAGTATGAATCAAAAAGAATTCTGGAAGCAAGTTTCTCAAAAGCTGGGGGAGGATACTTCCTCAAAGAAGTCGAAAACTCAGGTATTTTACATTTCTGCAAAACTAAGACTTGCATTTTAGTTATATATATTATATAGAGTATATTATTTTATTTATATTGGCCCCCGCCCTTCGCGAGCCTCACGCACATTAGGTTGGTGTGGAGGATAGCGTCCTTTCTGTCGATGTCTTTGGGAGTATGCTGTGTTTTCAATTCCGTTTTCCGCCGGCTTCGCCGTTGGTTTCTCCTTTTGTTTTCGTAGACTCCATCGGTCGCCCCTCTTTTTCTTTCCTCCCATTTGTGTGTTTCCCCGTTTCCTTACTCACTTTCGCTTCACTTTTATATATATATATATATATATTTATTTATTTATTTATTTATTTATTTTATCATATTGACAGACTTCCTCACTTAGAGTCTTCCCACTTTGCCGGCTTGAACGCAAGTGGGCACTAAATGGGGAAGTTAAGTATTTAAACACCTCCTCTTAGGAATGTTATTAAAGACTTCCCTACTTAGTGACTTCCCACTTTGCCGACTTGAACGCAGGTGGGCACTAAGTAGGGAAGCTACATAATAGGTAGAAATCTTCCCTTTCCTTAGGAAGTTTAAAACTTTACTTAGGAAGTAAGTGTAGATTTCTTTTTATAGTAAGTTCCTCCTCTGTAGGAAGCTAGAGTATTTAAGACTTCCCCTTAGGAAGTTTTAGGATCATACTTCCCTTTAGGAAGTTAGAATGACTTTAGAGTTCCCCTCTTTGTGTCCATGTGCGTTCAACTCGGCAAAGTGGGAAGTCCTTGACTTCCTTGTTTGCCGGGTTGAACGTAGAATGGCACAAGGAGAGGAAGTCCTTTTACTTCCCCTTAGGAAGATTTTGAGATCATACTTCCCCTTAGGAAGTGTGTCTAGACTTCCTTTTATAGGAAGTTAGCATTTTTAGACTTCCCTCCTTTGTGTCCATGTGCGTTCAACTCGGCAAAGTGGGAAGTCTTTGACTTCCCTGTTTGCCAGGTTGAACGTACAATGGCACAAGGAGGGGAAGTCCCTTTTACTTCTTCTTAGGAAGCATTTAAGGACATACGTCCCCTTAGAAAGTACGTTTAGACTTCCTTCCGTAGGAAGTTAAAATTTTTGGACTTCCCTCCTTTGTGTTCATGGGCGTTCAACTCGGCAAAGTGGGAAGTCTTTGACTTCCTAGTTTGCCGGGTTGAACGTACAATGGCATAAGGAGGGGAAGTCCCTTTTAGTTCCCCTTAGGAAGCATTTAAGGACATACTTCCCCTTAGGAAGTAAAGACTTCCTACTTTGCCGAGTTGAACGCACATGGACACAAAGGAGGGGAAGTCCCTTTTACTTCCCCTTAGGAAGCTTTAGGTTCCTACTTCCCCTTAGGAAGTATTAGTTCACCAATTCCCCTTAGGAAGATTAAATATGACACTTCCTATTAGGAAGTATCAATTCATTACTTCCACTTAGGAAGTTTTAATTTAGCACTTCCATTTAGGAATCATTAATTCATTACTTCCCCTTAGGAAGATTTAATATAACACTTCCCCTTAGGAAGTATTAATTCAACTTCCCTCTTTTGTGTCATTCTACGTTCAACTCGGCAAACTAGGAAGCTTAGACTTTGGAAGTTGCAAGTTGAACCTGGGTAAGCACAAGAGAGGATGTATTGTTTAATGTTTCCTTCGATGAAGTTTTAAGCAATGGCTTCCCCACTTTGTGTCAATGTACGTTCAAGTCGGCAAACTAGGATGTACACAAATTAGGAAGTTATTGGTTTTACTTTGATAGTTGTTCATCTTAGTAGGATCTGTTGAATATTCCTTTATACTCTTCTAACACTGTCGTTTTTCAGGAGACAAGCAAGCCTTTTGGGAGGAAGACAAAGCCTTCCCATAAGAGGAAGAAGGAGGAAGTACCAAAAGCACAGGGTACAAGCTCAAAGAAGAGCAAAAGAAAAGGCCGGTGCTTCCTCCAAAGCTGCTGCTACTCCAATTGAGATCACCGAGTCAAGTCCCCACACTTCCTCCCTTTCTGGGAAGAGTGCCTTTGTGATTGGGGAGAGTGATTTTGTTATAGGGGTGAGAAACAGAACTCCTCTGGCTGAGCAAGATAACCCCTTGGAGAGTGACAATGGGTTAGTTGATCCTTTGACTGCCTTAACCATTCTCCAGAAGGAAAGCATTTCTGCCACTCCCCTCAATACAATGCCTGCTTCCCAATCAGCTGGCGCTTCTGAACCTCCTTCTTCTCCTCCTGATGAGGACCCTGTTATTGGTCTCTCGAAATATGTTTAGAGAAACATCCCCGAAAGTGTTAAGGCACAGGCTAGAGCTTATGGGGGTAAGTTTAGTCATAGATTCTGTCAAACTATACGCTCGTCTTCGGATACCATTAACTCTCCCAGGAACCCTAATGCCATAGTTTTACCGGTTAACCAAGGAAGACTATCAAGTAGTCTTGGAGAGGAGCATGGAACTGGCTAACCAGATCCATGCTGACAAAGAGACTGTGGAGAAGGTTGCTGCTGTCATTGCTAACCAAGGCCGCGTTGAAAAAGACGCCAAGGATGCCAAGGAAGAGGCCAAAAAGCTCAGATAGGAAGTGGATGAGCTGAAGAGGAAGCTCAAGGAAGCTGAGGAGGAGAAGGAGAAGCTGAAAAATCAAAAGGAGGAGGCTGAACAAAAGATCTCAACCACTGCTGTTGAGAAGTACATGGAGGGCCAAGCCTTCCTTAGAGAGATGTACTTGGAAGCTTGGGGAATGGGGTTAGAGGAATATCTAGCCTTTGACTCCTTTGAAAGAAGATTTAACTATGTTAACATGGTTCATATCAAAGAACAAGCTGAAGAAACTCCGCCTCCTTCTTTTGATTATTCAAAAGAAGAAGAAGTTCAAGAAGGGAGTGAAGATGAAGAGGAGGAGAGTTTTGAAAAGGAGAAGCCAGAAGAAGAAGAGAAGAGCAAAGAGGCTTCAGAAGTTCATAATGACAAACATCAAGGCTGATGCTCTTCTTCAAAATTTTAATGATTGTGTTTAATTTTCTTTGAACAATTAGAATTTCTTTGAACAATTTTAGAATGATTGGAACAGTAATTTGAATAGGAACACTTTTAAAGTGTTTCTTAAAATATTTGATTTTAAATTTCTTTTAATGCAATATTTGTTCTAGCTCTTTAAATCTTGAAGCTTGATTTCTTTACAAGAATATGAACTCTTGGTTCATCTTCTCAAGGTTCCCCATGGGATCTTAGGAACTTTAATTATGTTTTCCCTTAGGAACTCTTAGGAAGGTTCCCCATGGGACCTTAGGAACTTCAATTATGTTTTCCCTTAGGAAGTTCATAACTAACCCACCAATGAGAACTCTTATTGTTCCTTATGGAGAACACTTGCTCATTTCTGATAGGCTTGTAGGGTTCTCTTTCCCCCAAATTAAGCTTCAAGTTAACCAGGATCAGCCTTTTGCTGAGATCCTTAAGTTTTGCTGAGATCCCTAAGTTTACTAGAAGTCTTAGTACTGATTAGACTAATTGCCCTTAAACTTAAGGAACCGAAGCAAGTATTATAACTTATTAATCTTAATGCCCTTAGCATTTTCAAGGACTTTTAGTCACATTTTTAAGACACTTGGTCTAATCGTAAGACCCTTAGTCTCACTTCCTCTGTCTTAAGTCTCTTTTTGCTTAAGTAACAAAGTATGACTTTGGGATCTTGCCCTAGTCTTGCCCTAATGGGAAGTTACCCAGGGCTCTAGGGTCTTACCCTAGCCTTGCTTAATAAGCAAAATAAAATGTAATAAGCTAAATTATCACACATGCAGAAATAGAGTTTCCATTAATTATGGCCCGTAGCCAATTTTAATACAAATGTAAACTCTAGTTTCTATAAAAAAGATCAACTTGGACCTTATTTATATGGCCGTAGCCTATTCATCTGATTCCGTAAATCAGGGTTACATATAATACCTCTTTAAATTATTAGCATTCCAAGTTCGTGGCAGTTCATAACCATCCAAACTCTTAAGTCGATAAGTACCATCTCGCACAATTTCCACAATCTCGTAGGGACCTTCCCAATTCGGAGTCAACTTGCCTTGCTCATTTGCCCTTCCTATGGCTTTCATTTTCCTCAAAACTAGATCTCCAAGCTTCATTGGCCTATTGTTAACTCTTTTATTATGTTTTCTAGCCATCCGAAACTTGTACAGCTGCTGTCTAAGCAAGGCATTACCTCTCACCTCAGGTAAGGTATCAAGAGCAGCTTTCATCAATTCCCAATTCGCATCTTCATACAGCATCACTCTGACAGTAGGTTCACACATTTCAATGGGAAGAACAGCTTCAGCTCCGTACACTAACATGAAGGGAGTTTCTCCAGTTGAGTTCTTGACGGTGGTCCTTATCGACCATAAAACATTGTATAACTCATCGACCCATAATCCTTTAGCCTTCTCAAGCTTCTTCCTCAGTCCATCACCGATTATCTTATTGAAAGCTTCAACTTGTCCATTGGCCTGAGGATAGCCTACGGAAGCAAAGTTAGCAGAGATACCCTGATCTTCTAACCATTTTCTCAATTGCGGTGTCTCGAATTGCAGACCATTATCAAACACAATAGATTGCGGAACTCCAAATCGTGTGATGAGGTTTTTCCATATAAACCACTGTACATCCGAGTGTTTGATATTCTTCATCGGCTCTGCCTCCACCCATTTTGTGAAGTAGTCCACAGCTACCAACACATACTTTCTTTGCCCCGAGGCCTGAGGGTATGGACCAAGGATGTCCATGCCCCACTTGGAAAAAGAAAGTGGACTGATAATTGGACTTGAAACATTAGCTGGTTGGTGGTGCAAATTTCCATACAACTGACATTTCTTACACTTCTTGACGTAATTCATAGCATCTTGCCTCAGTGACGGCCAGTAATACCCTGTGCGAAGTGCCTTTTCAGCTAAGGCTCGTCCCCCTATATGAGACCCACAAAACCCCTCATGAATGTCTTCCAAAACTTCTTTACCTTGCTCGGGGGTGATGCACTTCAATAGTAGATGAGTGAACGATTTCTTGTATAACNTGTATAATTGCCCTTGCCATAGCACAAACCACGCATCTCTTGCCTTAACATACTTAGCTTGTCGTGCATCAGCTGGCAGGGTTCCATTTGTTTTGTAAGCGATAATTTCATCCATCCAGGTACTTCCCCTGCTAATGAAGTTTACATCTCTTTCTTTGTCAATACTCCTCTTTTCCTTAACTTCCCAAAAAACAGTTCGGGGTGAGTCTCCTATAGCAGAACTAGCTAACTTGGACAGGCCGTCGGCCTGATTGTTCTCGGATCGGGGAACTTGCATTAACTCAAAACTTTCGAGATCCTTAACTTCTTCTTGCAACATTTGCAAATACTTGCTCATGCCCTCATCGCGGGCTTCATAGTCTCCCAAGTATTGACTCACAATCAGTTGTGAATCATACATAACCTCCATCTTCCTAGCACCAGCAGCTTTACACATCTTAATTCCTGCAATTAAGGCCTCATATTCAGCTTCATTGTTCGAAGTTTGAAATTTGAACCTCATTGCATATTCGTACAAATCTCCCTCAGGAGATTTGCATATGATTCCCGCTCCACACCCATTTTGGGTAGATGATCCATCAACATGTAGTGTCCAGTAGTCAATACTTGGCTTCTCAATCTGAGGCCTGGTCATTTCAACAATGAAGTCGGCAAACGCTTGTCCCTTAATCGCTTTCCTAGGCTCATACAAAATCTCAAATGAACCCAACTCGATAGCCCACTTAAGCATCCTACCAGAAGATTCTTTAGTTAGGCATGACTTAAGTGGCTGATCCGTGTAAACAATGATTTGGTGGGACAAGAAGTAGGGCCTCAGTTTTCTGCTTGCTAAAAACAATGCTAATCCAAACTTCTCAATCGTAGCATATCTCAGTTCGGCTTTCTGAAGAATATGGCTAACAAAATAAACCGGATGTTGAGCTCCGTCTCTCTCAGCCAACAAAACAGCTGAGAGTGCATATTCTGATATAGCAAGGTACATATACAAAATTTCTTTTTCCTGGGGACTTACCAACTTGGGAAGAGAATGGAGATGATCCTTTAATTTAATAAAGGCTTCCTCAGCTGATTGAGTCCATTCAAATTTGTTGGCTTTCTTCTTGATCGTATCAAAGAAGAAGTGGCACTTATCTCCTGCCCTTGACAGGAACCTTCCCAAGGCTGCTAAGCACCCAGTTAACTTTTGCACTTCTTTAACACTTCGGGGAGAAGTCATATCCAACACAGCCTTGACCTTGTCTGGATTGACTTCAATCCCCCTTTCATCGACAAGAAACCCCAGGAACTTTCCCGAGGTGACACCAAAAACACACTTCTTAGGATTCAACCTCATCTTATACTTCCTCAAAGTTTCAAAAGTTTCCTTTAAATCGGCTACATGATCCTTGGCTTCCTTACTTTTGACAATCATATCATCAATGTATGCTTCCATATTCCTTCCTAATTGTTGCTTGAATACTTCATTAACTAGTCTCTGGAAGGTAGCTGGAGCATTCTTCAAACCAAAGGGCATTCTTGTATAACAGTACAGGCCTGTTTCCATAACAAACGCTGTTTTTTCTTGATCTTCCTCCCATAGAGGAATTTGATAGAAGCTGGAATAGGCGTCCATAAAACTCAACAAGGCATGTCCTGCTGTAGAATCAACCAACCGATCGATCTTGGGCAAAGGAAAGCTATCCTTAGGGCACGCCTTGTTTAAGTCTGTGTAATCCACGCACATTCTCATTGTTCCATTAGGTTTTGGCACCAATACAACATTTGCCACCCAATCAGGATATTGGCATGGACAAATGAATCCTGCTTCCAATAGCTTTTTTACCTCTTCATCTGCAGCTTTGTTACGAACTTCTCCAAGATTTCTTTTCTTTTGCCTGACAGGCTTCAATTCAGGCTTAACATTAAGCTTGTGAACAGCCACTTCCGGATCAATCCCTGGCATTTCTTCAACTTCAAATGCAAAAACATCTTTGTATTGTCTAAGTAAGGCTCTTATCTTTGCCCCAACATGTTCGTCAGGTGCTTGTCCAATCTTGACTGTTCTATCAGGCTTCATCTCATCCAATACAAAATCTTCGTGCTCACCTCCAGGTTGAGGTCTTGGGGCTTGATTCAAGCTATAAACAGCCATAACTTGGTCCTTGGGAGCTTCTTCTACTTTCCTTTTCTTACTTGGTTCGCCATTTTCACTTGACCAGGCTTCCGCTTTTAATGTGGTTACATAACACTCTCTTGCCAGTTGCTGGTCTCTATGAATTGTTCCCACAGTACCATTGTTACACTCATACTTCATGAGCATGAGGTGGGTAACAATAACTGCCCGGACGGCACTGAGTGTTGGCCTTCCAAGAATCACATTGTATGCCTGTAGTTCTTTCACTACAAGGAACTTGACAAACATGTTTCGAGCACAGTCTTTATCTCCGACTCGAACCGGCAAAGTAACTGTTCCCAAGGGATTGATAATTCCTCCTCCAAACCCAATGATGGGATGGCGGATGGGTTCCAACTTTGATGAATCATACTTCAACTTCCTCAAACAACTGTAACTGATTATATCAGATGAAATTCCCGTGTCAACAAGTATTCTCTTTACCTTCATATTTGCCACTTTCAGCTCTATTATCAGGGGGTCATCATGAGGTGTTCGGACTTTGCCCCGATCCCTGTCACTGATTAGTACTTCCGTAAATTTAATTTTAGCATCTTCCCTAGTTTCAGGTGACGATTCTCGAACTAGGCGTCGCACATATTCTTTACTTCCCTTCATAGTAGGACCTCCAGCAGCAAAGCCCCCAGAGATTACATAGACAACATCTTTCGTCTCATAGCCCTCCTTTGTCCCCTCATTTTTAGAGTCTGACTTCTGCTTGGCACTCTTGTCAGAGGACTTGATTAAATGTTGACTAATCTTCCCTTTAGCAGCAAGAGCTTCAAGGGTTCTCCGAAGATTGAAGCAATCATTGGTATGATGCCCCACATCTTTGTGAAAGTAGCAGTATTTACTTGAATCTCGATCTTCTTTTGCACTTCTCAATGGAGGTGGATCATCAATGTCAATTTTCCCTCGGATCTCCTTAAAGATTGAATGGAGATCCTTAGTGAATTCAACTCTCGGCGCTATTCGCCTTTCTCTTCCTGTTTTGATCATTTGACTTGTTTGATGAGCCAGCCATCCAACTAGCATGTCTCTTCTGATCGTTATTTTTTGATCCGTGATCATTCTTCTTGTCCTTGCGGGTGGAATCACATAGCTCCTGAGCATGGATGAATCATTCAGCCTCCTCCAGAATCCCATTCAAGGTTTTACAATTCCTTCTGACCACATCAAACTTAAACACTAGTACAAAAATTACATTTTGCTGCCCCTTATTTGCTGCGGTTTTTTGGGATTTTATAAAAACCGCAGCAAATAAATTGTTGTTTTTGATAAGGAGTATTATTTGCTGCTATGTACGAGTATTTGCTGCGGTTATAAACCGCAGCAAATAAGTTATAGATTTTTTTTTCTTTTTCTATTTTTTTTCCGGTTGGGACTTTCTTTTTCTTTTCTTATCTTTTCCTTCTTTTTTCCAGTCTATCATATCGCACTTTCTTTTTCTTTTCTTTTTCAGTTTTTCTTCATGCTCTCAAACCTAACTCCCTCTCAACTCACACTCAAACACTCACACTCAAACCAAAAATCCCTAATACTTTCTTCCTTCTTCGTCACCCTTATCTGTCGCCGTCTCCAAGCTTCCTCGTCGCCGTCTCCAAGCTTCCTCGTTCGCAGCAAAAAATCTAAAGAAGGTTGTTTTTCATTTGCGGTACTTTTTCGGCGATCTCTTTCTTCATTTTCGCTAATTTCACTTCATCATTTGATGTTTATTCGTCTTAATTTGCGAAAAATTGAGTTTGTGTTTAAATTAAATTGATTTTGAAGGTAGTTCTTTAGTATTTAGTTGATGTTTGATATCCTTTTTCGACATTTTAGGTTTTGGATGTAAAATTGTAAAATGCATGAGATTATTTCTCTTATTTTTGTTGTTTAATTTACTGTTGTTTCGTTAGTCTTTACTTGAGTAGAGAGAACTACGAGATTTGACATGGAATTAGCTTTAGTGAGTTTTGATATGATTCTTGTTGGCTCTTAGAACAAAGCATAAAATTTAGGAAGGGAGGATAGATGAGAATTGGAATTTGTAGTGTTCATATCTCATTACTATTATTCCTATTCTTGTTGAGAATGGGGTGTAATTTGTAAGAGGACAAAAAATGGAACACTTTATGCTTAGTTGTGCAAAGATGTGAACACTTTATGGAACAAATTTATGTTTTGTTAGAATTCTAGGTTTTTGATGTAGTTGTTTCTTGATTATTGGAAATTTTAGGGCTTTTTTTGTTTCAATTTGTTCTATTATATAGAATATGATTGCATACAATTTAGATCAGAAATTGAGGTTAAAATTACAAGTTTGTAATTAATTGATGAATAGAATTGATTTATATAACATTGTACGTAAGGCTGTTTTATTCTGTTACTCGCCGTGTCATTAAACCTTTTCGCTTGAATTTCTATGAGGATGAATGTTAGGATTCACTGCCCTACTTTGTTACTAACTCAACTCTATTCATTCAGCAGACTAATATGAGATTGCCCATTGAAAGGAGTCCTGTTTATTTTTCGCAGTTCAATACTCTACATTTAGACTTTAGCTCTTAAGATTTAATGAAACTTCAGAAGCATCCCAATAAGCCGTTCCTTTTGTGAAGTTGCAATAGATGATCTTTTCGCAGTACAATCAATTGTTCATGTTTTTGTTCATGATTTTTTATTCTGATTTTTATGTTTAATTGTTGTTGTTTTTGTTCCTTAGCCGTCTCCTACCTTCCTCGTCGGTCTTCGTCTTCTGTTTTTGGTCCTTCGAAAACCCTAAACTGGTATTTTGAAAACCCTAACTTTTATTTTTGATTTTCTTGCAAACAATTGTAATTCAGATAATGCTGTTTACCTAGGCTTATTTACTCTATATGCTTATCAGTGTATGTTTGAATTTATTTTGGCTTGAAAACATTTTAGGATTTCAATGTTGTTTGGACCGTTTTCTTGAAGGTCCTTTGTGGATTTGCTTTGTTCACTTACGTTTTAAAAGTTTAAAGAAGCTAGATTTAGGTTTAAGGTTTAAATAGAATTTCGAACTAGGTGGTATCTTATGTTGGTTTTGGTTCAAAAACCAAGGGTACATATAGTAACCAACAAAATTCAAAACTGGAAACTCAAAATCTAGCTAAGTTGGAGCTCCATTTCAAATACTAAAGTCAAAAGTCAAATCAGTATTTCAGTTATACAGTTAGAAGAAGTGTACATTTTCATTCATTCACAATAAAAATTATCCATTACTAATCCATACTAATACCTCACGAGTGGGTGTTTGGTTCAACCCTTTCTAGTAGTATGGAATGGGTGTCGCTATTAATGACGAAAAAGATGAAAAAGTTGGAATCATTTACCAACGGTATAGGATTCCATACCTCCCTTGTTAACATATGAGCGATGAGCCAAACAACTTATAAAAAGAAACGGATTTTCACTCCATACTCTATGGTTTCATATTCTCATTCCATCCCATTCCAAGTTTTTGAACCAACATGCTCTTAGTCGCTACTCACAACTCGAAGGCTATTGGAAAACAAAACCAACCTCCCAAACTAACAAGTGTACATGGAATCTGAAAAATTCCTTATGATCTCTCACTACTACGTAATTTGCTTCTTCAATTATAGTAAGCAATTGCTGAACTGATAAACTAATTAAATGTTTATTAAATCAAGAAGCACATTTTTGAAAGAATTATACACAACCATATATTAAATTTACTATGTTATTGTACGAATACCTTCAATTGTGTGTTGTTAGTTGCACAAGATGTCAAAGGATCGGTCATGGATGTACAATTGCCGTGATAAGGCGAAATTTGTAGAAGGGGTGTTTGAGTTTTGTGAGCGTGCAGAAGCATATTCACAAACTCAAAAAACCGGGGGGTTTTACTGTCCATGTTTCAAGTGTGCCAATGATCGTAAGTTTGAAAGTATTGCTGAGGTCAGGCTGCACCTACTTCTTCATGGTTTTCGACCTGATTATTATGTGTGGAGTTATCAAGGTGAGACAGGAGTCCATGACGGTCCTTCTTCGCGTGGTAATCATCAACATGATGATAGTAGTCATCAACATAACAAGGACTATACTCATGCAACTAATGATGATGTCTATAGGAATGATGATTACGAACGCGATGAAGCGGATCATAGAGTCGAAGAGATGGTGGAAGGCCTTGACAATGGACGAGGCTTTGAATCCATTTCAGAGGCCTCTCGAAAGCCTTTGTACCCCGGTTGTACTAAATTGACCATTCTTGTTGCTGTGATGGAATTGTTTAGTGTCAAGTCAGAAAACAATTGGACTGATAGAAGTTTCACAATGTTACTAGAAAAGCTGAGTGGCATGTTTCCGGATGGAAATGAGCTTCCTAAGTCAACTTACTATGCTAAGAAGCTGATGTGTCCATTCGGCTTAGAGTATGAGAGAATACATGCTTGTCCAAATGATTGCATATTGTACCGAAAAGATTATGAGTTGTTGGATAAGTGTCCAAAGTGCAATTTGCCACGTTATGACCGACAAGGGGCACGGGGTAAAGCTGGTCCGCCGTCCAAGGTTTTGTGGTATCTCCCAATAATACCAAGATTCAAGCGGTTGTTTTCAATTACGAAGGATGCTAAGAATCTAAGGTGGCATGCGGAGGGTAGAAGGGTGAAGGGTTTGCTACAACATCCAGCTGATGGTCCGGAATGGAAGACTATCAACAGGAAGTATAAGACATTTGGAGATGACAATCGCAATCTCAGGCTTGGGTTGTGCACTGATGGAATGAACCCTTTCGGTACTCTTAGTTCGAAGCATAGTTCATGGCCGGTAATTTTAACGATCTATAATCTTCCACCTTGGTTGTGCATGAAAAGAAAGTACCTTATGCTATCACTTCTTATTTCTGGTCCAAAGCAACCCGGTAATGACATTGATGTGTATTTGGAGCCCTTAGTTGATGACTTAAGAAAATTATGGGATGAGGGTGTTTTGGTGTATGATTCCCATGCAAAGGAGACTTTCACGTTGCGTGCAATGCTTTTGTGCACTGTCAACGACTTTCCAGCTTATGGTAACTTATCTGGGTACAAGAACAAAGGGATGAAGGCTTGCCCTATTTGCATGGACGATGGTGATTCTACATGGGTGGGTAAGTATGTTGACTGGTGTCATCGAAGATTCCTTCCACCTAACCACCCTTTTCGGAAGAAAAAGAAGCCATTCAATGGGATGGTTGAGGATCGTGTTGCTCGTCGTCCATTAACTGGTTATGAGGTGTATTCACAGGTTAAGGGGGTTCAAACCATTTTTGGGAAACCGAATGTCAACTATTCCGGGTTGTGGAAAAAGGAGTCTATATTTTGGCAGCTTCCATATTGGAGAGATTTACAAGTCAGACATTGTCTCGATGTGATGCACATCGAGAAAAATGTTTGCGATGCCATACTTGCCACCCTTTTCAACATTCCGAACAAGACTAAAGACACTAAAGGAAATCGGGAGTTCTTGAAACAACTTGGAGTTCGACCCGAGCTCTGGCCTCAGCTGAAAGAGAGTAAAAAAAGGAAGAATCAGGAGGAAGATGTACCATCACAGAAAGGAAAGGGGAAGGAAAAGGTGCAACAAAGTTCAAATGAAGAGAAAAAAACCTACTACCTTCCTCCAGCTTGCTACACAATGTCGAAACAGGAGAAGATACACTTCTGCACATCTTTATACAACTTAAAGGTGCCGTCAGGGTATTCTTCTAACATGAGAAGATTTGTGACTTTAGATGGTGAGTTGATGTTATCTAGTATGAAATCACACGACTGTCATGTTATGATGCAAGTGTTTTTACCAATTGCAATCCGTGGGATTTTACCTAAACATGTTAGGTACACCATCACCGAACTATGTTCCTTCTTCAATACAATATGTAGCAAAGCACTAGATCCAACTACGTTGGATACCCTCCAAGCACGTGTAGTTGAAACTCTTTGTAAGTTTGAGATGTATTTCCCGCCTGCATTCTTCGATATAATGGTCCACCTAATTGTACATCTCGTTCGTGAGATTAAGCTTCTAGGTCCCGTGTTCTTGAGATGGTGCTATCCTTATGAAAGACATATGGGGGTCTTAGGTAACAAGGTGGCGAATCCTGCAAGACCAGAATCTAGTATTGTTCAAGGGGTCATCAGTGATGAGGTCGGAAATTTCATAGCAGAATACGTTGCAGGTGCACATCCTATTGGTTTGCCTAAAACACGTCATGAATGGAGGCTTGATGGGAAGGGTACTATTGGGTCAAGAACGAGTTTGGCGAATCTGACAGTCCTCAACCAAGCTCATTTGTATGTGTTACATCATATGGCAGAAGTTCATCCTTTTCTTACTGAACATTGGCAGATCTTAAAGACTCAAAATCCAGGGATATCTGAAAGGGCATTGTCTAATTTGCATAATAAGACATTTATTGAGTGGTTTCACAACCGAGTTGTTGTGGACAATCTGCAGGGTGTGACTGAAATAGTGAAGTGGTTAGCTTATGGTCCTCGGGAAACCATTACAAATTACGAGGGTTATGATATAAATGGGTACTCATTCTGGACCACTTATCAGGATCAAAAGTCCCCATGTGTGCAGAATAGTGGTGTATCCTTGTTGGCATCATCAACCTTTTATGCTAGTGCAAAGGATCAAACTCCGATAGATGCTACGGTAATGTACTACGGCCAAATTGCAGAAATGTGGGAGTTAGAGTATTGTACCTTCAATGTTTGCCTTTTCAAATGCAAATGGGTAGATAATAATCGGCGTTCCGTAAAAAATGATGACCCGTGCGGTTTCACTCTTGTTGACATGACTCGAATGCGTGAGGGTCCTGAGCCTTTCATACTTGCGGGGCAAGCAAAGCAAGTTTTCTACGTAACCGACCCTGCTGACTCAAAATGGTCTATAGTGTTGCCGGGGAAACGTAGTATCCTGGGCATCGGAGATGTTGACGATGAGGAAGAGTATGACGCTTTTGAGGATTCTTCACCTTTTATGTGTCCTAAAACAAGTGTTGCCGAATCGGTTGCTAACGAGTCCAGTTACCTGCGTGAAGACCACGCTGAAGGGATAACTGTTGCTGAAAATTGAATGTACTGAAAATTGTAACACATTTAATTATGATATGCACATTTAAATATGATATACACATGTAAATGTAAGACATTTTAGTATGATATATACATTTCATTATCATCTCCAGGGATTTTGCGTCAATGATTTTGTAGTCGTTTTCAGTGATTTTTAAGTGATTTTATTTTTACTTTGTTCAACGAATGTTGGTATATTGTTATGATATCGGCTACAGATTTCTTTCATGTCCATTATTTGTATTTACATTGATTTGTGTTTGTAGGTTACATTGAAGTCCATGTGCAGTGACGATTCAATACGTACCGGTGATGAGTCAAGTTCTTCGTCCGACCCAAGTTTTGACCATCGCTTAGAGCAAGATCAAGGAGAGCCGGAAGATATAGAGTACGACAAATTCCTTCAGAAGGTAGAGCAGTTCGAGAAAATGGCTGACGAAGCACCACCAATTAATGAAGCCGAAACTGCAGCCCCTACAATTGTGGCTAGTCAGCCACAGCAGACTGCATCTCAGCAGCCTGAGTTCGCACCTGATCAGGCTGTTGTTGAGCAACCTCATTCCACACCGGATCACGCTGCTGGTCAGCACGCATCTTCTGCTGACATGGGTGTGACGAAGTCCTTGTGCAACAGGAGAGGAAGAGGTCCTTCTAGGGGTGTCAAGTCGACTACACCTATGTATCTCGAGTACAATAATGCTGGCCAACCATGCGGTGAGTGGCGAAAAATGTATGGGAGACATATCGGCATTTGTATGAGAAAGCTATCTATTTTGCTGAAGTGGGAAGACGTGGAGGATGGCTTGAAAGCAGCTATGTGGCAAGATACTGTGGTATGTCGTTGTTATGTGTAGAAGGACTTAATATTTATGGTTTAACTTGCATATTGGCTTAACTTTAATGTAGTATATGCTAAACCTTATGTGTTTTATGTAGAATTTGTTCCATATCGAAGTTGATGAGGCTAAGAGGCAACTTTTTCTCTCGGCCGTTGCGGAAAGATTTAGAGATTTTAAGTCTAAACTTGTGAGTGGGTGGATCACCAAAAAAAGGAAGCGATCAATGAAGGAAGCTAATAAGATGCCATACGAAATTTACCCTCACATATCGAGCAAAGAATGGGAGGCCTTTGTTGCAAAGAAAACAACTCCGGAGCAAGTAGTAAGTATATCACTAACCATCGTACCTGTTGTTACATTAATCCTATGTTTTACTAACCATCATTTGCCTTTTGGTTTGGACAGGAAAAACGCGCTATTGCTTCACAAAGTGCCTTGCAGAAGAAGGCCTATCACCGCATGGGGCAGAAACCTTATGAGCGGTCAAAAGATGATTGGAAAGAAGAAGGTTTTTATGAAAAGGTGGTGTCGTGTGTTGGTGACAAGGAAGCCACCTCTTCTTCATCTGTTACGGTAACCGGCTCAAATCGCGTAGTAGATTGGTACTGTTCTTTACATGCTAGAGATGCAAGTGGGAGGCGAGTGATTGTAGACCCTGAGTTGAAGAAAGTGGCAGATGCTGTGGTAAGAAAATTCGTTTCATTTTTTGCCATTTTTGTTTGATTTTTGCTGTTTTCGTTTGTTGTTTTTTATGTGTTCGTTTTTGCTATTATTCGTTTCATTTATGCTATTTTTCGTTTGATTAGTAGCTACTATGTATTTCATGCCAACTAATTTTGAGAAATCCTACCCATTCCTATTTACTTTGTGTAATATGAACATTGAATTAAAGTAGAACATAAAACGAAGATTCAATTAAAATAGAACATCAATAGTACTTGATTGAACATAATATCAAGATTCAATTTTGTATCTATAACACAGCTTGGAACGACCAACGAGGGTGAATCTCAAGGTCAGAATCCTACCCCTGCGGCAGGACTTCCCCCGGATCACGCAGGACGTGTGAAAGGTTTAGGAGGTGTACGTTTAGGTAAGCGAAAGGCATTTCCACAAGCAAGTCAGGAAGTAGTTCTTCAAAAACGAAGATCAGTCCAGAAATGGAAAAAATGGTGGAGGAGTTGGTCAAACAAAAGTTCAAAGCTCTATGTGAGAAGGTGGGAATTCATGATATAGATTCACCTAATGAAGATGAAGTTCATGACAAGTCAAGCCGGCGAAAACAGACTTCCCGAGCTTCAAGTGAGCCTCCCATTCCAGATGTGGAGGTAATGTTTGCTAACTTTTTTCATACTTTTACCTTCATTTTTTAATACTTTACACTTCATTTTTTAATACTTTTAACTTTATTTTTTGATCATATGGCCTTCAACTGTAATTATTTTGCAGGAGGAAACACCATGCACAATGCTTCTCCGGGATCCACGAGGTGGAAATGATGGTTTACTGGTCGTTGCATTTGGCCATCTGCAACCAACTGTCCAGGACCAAGTCTCGCATCTCCAAGCTGTTGGTGTAGGAAATTGTAACGTGTCGGTTGATTCAATTGTAGACGGATGGGAAGATGTAATACTTCCCTTTCCGCGGCCAGAGTGGGGATTGAATACTTTGGGAGAAGCACGAGGGAGTTTTGTAACGTGGCCTAGGAAATGGGTGCGGTTTCCAGAAGAGGTGATTAAAACCCTTAAATAAAATTGATTAATACTAATTCTCCAATTATCGTTTTAATCCTTTTTATTGTCGTTCTCATATATATGTTAATGTGAATAAAGGGGGGAGCTGAAAGAGAACAAGAACAACAACACCACAACAGAGATTCCGCAAAAGAACAAAAGGATGGCCCGAACAACAAGATTTCCTCGAAAGGTTCAAACAAGGAAGATGAAGATGAGGTGTACAAAAATGTGTCACCCACGTGTCAGTGGCTACATGAATGCACCAAAGATGAGCCGGAAGAGAATCCTTTAAAGGTGTGGTTGAGCAAGGATCAATTCCACTACTTTGAGGATGCTGAGACATGTGTAACGAAAGCTGATGTTTATGATTTCCTCGTTGGGGAGATGTTGTCTTTGTCAGTGTTGCAAGCGTTCATGAGGTTACTGCTATCTCCGTTACTTTTTTAATTTTAAATTCCATGCTTTTCACTTACAAACCTAAATGAAGTCCATTTTTACATAACTCATGCATGTTCTATTTCCATAAGCTGCCTCTTTAATTGTATTGATTTTGTTTGAATGATTGTTTATGAGATGCAGCAACTTGTACACTAATGTTTCCCCTTTTTTTCCACCTTAATTAGTTGTGTATACTTAGATTTGGCCGGAACCAATACCATGAACAAGGTGGGGTGGTTGTGTCCTCAAGAGATATATCAGGATCGATGTCTAAAGAACAAGGGTGATGTGAAAGCGTACCTTGAAACCGCCATCAAAGAAGCAATTCGAGCGAAAAGGAAGTTCATTATCGCTCCGTCACTTGAGGAGTAAGTCTGTTTCACTTTGCCATTGTTTCTCCCCCCACCCTTGTTGTTCCTTCTCTTGTTTCACTTAACCATTGTTAAGGCAACTTCCCCAATTTTTGGTTGCAATTTGAAAATGATATGCTTTAATTTCTCTTGTTTGCCGCAGTTCACATTGGGTGCTTTTGTTGATATCACCTTTGACATACAAGGTGTATCAATTTGATTCTTGCCGTCCTCAGTCGCCACGTAGATTGTTGATTATGACGTGGGTGAATAGGTAAATTATAACGTCAACCAAAAATCTTTTATACTAGAAATGTAAGATATAACGGCTCGTTACCTTCGCTTATTTATTTTCGTCCGTATAGTGTCATGAAGAGGATACGCACAAGCACAATGATTCCGAAGTTGATATCAGTTGAGGTACGGACATCGAAATCCTATACATTTGTGGTGGTTGCTTACTTTGTCATGCAAATTTTATATTGATTTTTTTTTCAATGTCCAATGTACTTCAAGGTGCGCGCAACAGCAAAACGGTACTGATTGTGGGTACTACGTAATGCGTTACATGCATGACATCATCTCAAGGTGTAATGAGTCAGATGATATTGAGGAGGTAAGTACTGCAATAATTTCCGGAAGGCAACATGCTGCTTTGGGTTTGTTTTCTTAGTTTTGAATGCTGGTATGGGTTTGTGTTGTTGGTTTTGTCGGTTGATTTGGCCTGTTTTAGCTAAAGCTTAGGTAACTTTGATGATAACGGTTGATTTCTGCCTTTTACGTCCAAACTATATTTTGAAGTTCATTTGTGTTTTGTTGGGGTGGGACTGGATAAACAATATCAATATTGGATTGCGTATTGAATGCAAATCTTCTCCTATTTAATTTAGATGAGTAGGTCAGGAATAGCCTGTATTATACTATTTTGGTTGTTTTATTGTGTTCGATTTGATTTCGAATTGAGTTGTATTAGTACAGTGAGACTGCAGTGTAGTAGTTTGGTGGTGGGATTAGCTGCTGTTATAGGCTATGTTGTTTGCTGTGGTTGCTGATTGAGTGTTGTGCTGTGCTGTGTTGTTTCTGTTTCTTTGTTTGTTTAGGTGTTGTGGTGTGTGGTTTCAGCATGTTTGTTGTAGTGTTGATTTGCCGCTGGCCTGGTTCAGTTGGTTTGTGTTGTGGTTGTGTTGCTGTGCAGTCTGGAGGTTTAGTGTTGGGTGCTTTTGGGGTGCTGCTGTAGATTGTGTTGTGCTGGGGCTGCTTTCTGGTTACCGAAATTAGATTTCAGGTGTGTTGCCTTGCTCTCTGGTCATTGTTTGGCTGGGTGCAGTTGGTGTGGAGAAAGGGGTGAATTGCTGTGGTGGTTTTTTTATTTCTGGTTCTGTTCTGGGTACAGATTGCTGGTCAGGCTCCTTATGCATGAGGTTGTTTTGTTCTGCTGAGCTGCTGTTGTAAGATGGATTTAGGTGCTGCTTTGGATGTGTGGTTGCTTGGGTGTTCTTTTTGCTGTGATTTATATGGCTGGTCTGTTTGCTGCTGTTATTGATCTAGCTGCTGTTGAATGTGCTTTGGATGGTTTGTTGCTGCTGAGGTTTTTTTGCTGCCTATGCTGTTATTTTTTAGTTGTGAGCTGGATGTTTGGCTGTGTGCGCGTTGCTACTTGTTTTGCGCTGCTGGTTGTGGTTAGCTGAGTTGTTGGTATGGCAGTTTGGTGGTGGTTTTGGCAGCTAATCACTGCAGTGTTGTGCAGCTTGTGTGGTTGTGTGCTACTGCATGTTTGGTGAGTGCTGCTGTAATGCAGTATGAGCATTGCTGCACATTGTAATGCTTGATTTGGGTTGTGGGTGTTTGGTTGTTCTTAGTTTTGTTTTTTAATTTGTTGGTGTTTTTTTTTTTTTGGTTTGTTTGTTTTATGTATAGTTTGAATTCATTTGAGCTGCTTTGGCTGAACTGAGTCAGTTTGGCTAAGGCTGGCTATCTAGGTTGTATACTTTCCTTTGTTAGTAATAACAATTGATTAATTTATATTAATTGAACTGAATTCGGTTTCGATAAATTGGGTACTAGCTGCGGAATATTATTTGCAGGGAGCGTGGATGATATTAGGAATTAGGAGCGTAATTTCATTTCAGAAAATTACCCAAAAAAAAAAAATTATTTGCTGCGGTTCTCCAAACAACCGTAGCAAATAACTCAACTGAAAATGGAGGGAAACTGGTTATTTGCTGCGGTTCTCCAAACAACCGCAGCAAATAACCCTAATTTTTTGCTGCGGTTTAACCGTAGCAAATAAATTTTGATTATTTGCTGCTGCTATAAGTGATGCGGTTCAAAACCGCAGCAAATAACCGGCAAAAAACCGCAGCAAAACTCGTTTTTTGTACTAGTGAAAGGTTCCATCACGCAGCCCTCTGAAGAAGCTATCAAAGGCAACTCCTTCAGAAAGGTTAGATATCTGCAATGATTCAAGATTGAACCTTTAGACGTAACTTCTTAATGATTCCTTCTCACCTTGCACAATCTTGGCTAAGTGCATACTCGTCTTCTTCTCACGTTTGTTAGCCATGAAATGATGTACAAAGGTTGTACTCAACTCATGGAAACTGTTGATGGATTGGTTAGGTAAACTATTAAACTACTTCTGAGCTATTCCCTTAAGTGCTGCTGGGAAATAGCGGCACCAAGTTGCGTCATCCAAACCTTGAAAATACATCAAGTGTTTGTATGTTGCCAAATGTTCTTCTGGATCAGTTGTTCCATCAAAAGCCTCTACATTAGGCATCTTAAACTTAACTGGGCGAGGAGCCATCATGATTGATGCAGCAAATGGGGTTGTCCAATTCATAGACATAGAACCCGCTTTATCCCCGATGATCCCCGTAGGATCATTAGGTACCTGCTTGGCCATATAAAGCTCCTCAGGTCTCACCCTGTTTTCCCAGTATTGGATCATTTGCTCTCTTCTAGCTTGATCTGCTTTCTCAGCTTTCTTCTTCTCAATCTTGTATCTCAGATTCTCTTCATCATCATGCTTATCTGATTCAAGAGTGAATGGATGTGAATCAGACATCTCTTTGGTTGCAGTTGAACCCGACGAGTCAGAGCGACTCTGTTCACGCTGGGCTCGTTTGGAGTTCAAATATTCTCTTGCATCTCTGCTAGATGCCCTCCTTTCATTGATAACTTCTCTAGCATCCTTACTCGAAGTTCTCTTAGCCTCAAGATACTCTCTAGCATCATGAGCTAATGACTTTTTGAATTTAATGAATTCTCTAGCATCGAATCTTGTCCTGCTTACTTCAGTTTGTCCTTTTGCCACCTCCCGTTTTGGCTTATGCNGCCACCTCCCGTTTTGGCTTATACTTAGGAGTGACAGGATACTTTCTGAGTGCACCCCAATGAGCTTTCAATGGAGTTCTTTCCTTCTTGATTTTTTCAACTTTCTCTTGGAAAGTTAGTTTTCCTTCACCTTGATCTTCTTGACACAACTTCCCTATAAGCTTTCCCTGGCGAGGATCACCCTCCTCATGAGTTCTCTTGGAGGAATGCTCCCGTAGAGCATCCGTAAAGGACTCTTTGAGACCTTCCAAGATACTCTTGAGTTGACCCATAGTCACGGGTTGATCCTCTGTTGCTTTCCCCTTAGGAGAGCCAGTTCCTTGTCCGGTTTCATAATTCCCGGATTGATCAAGGTACCGAGTCTCATCCTCGGTTGGATGTGAACCACCAGTCATCCTCAGGTGCCCTCCCCTCAGACGACGCCAAATGATGTAGAATGAGTTCCTGGTAGGGTCTCTTCTACTGAATACGTGGAAAGGGAACTAGAGGACTACACGTGAGATGGACAGGTGTCGGCTTGTTCACATCCTGATGGCACGGACCTTGATTCCTGCAAAACAAGGGAATAAAATCCTCATAGGATTTTTTCCCCCTCCGATGCTTAAGTAAGTATTTGTATGAGGATTAAGGCAAAGTAACAATAATTAACAATTTGGTAATCTAGAGAGGGAAACTAATGAGAGAAATTCTCTTAGTGTGATGTAAGAATGAATGAAGGATGAATTGAATGTTGAATGCCCCCAAAATGATGATTTTGAGGGGTATTTATAGCCTCTTAGTTTGGAGGCCAACGAATTGGACGATGACACTTGTCATCGTCTAATTAGTTGATACTTGTAAAAGCTTCATGGGCTTTTACATTCATGCCTCAAGGCCCAAATTCCTCTTTTTATCCTACCTTGTAGTGTCGAATGGGGTTGCGACACGTGGCAAAGGTTTCTCTTTTTTTGAGTAGTTGTTGTGGACACGTGGCCCAATCTTACAGCGACACGTGGCCATATGGAGCCCACCTTGGTGGTCCAGTCATTTCCATGTGGCAGTGCCACCTGGACTTTTAGTGGACACATGCCCCAGTGTTATGCTGACACGTGGCATGAGTTGGCGTGCCACATCATATGCTAAGCTAAATACCTACAAAATTTCGGAAAATAATTTCTATTGACTTATATTTTGGATCATCTACCAAAGATAATCTCTAGTTTGTATTTGGAAATAATTCTATCATTTCACGTATGATTGTCAAAAGGTTTTTGACTACTTCTGTCATAAAAGTTTTCTTTTAAGATTTCTCCATTGCAACATTAAAACAAATGCACATATTGGTGAAGGAGAACTTACCTTTTGTCGCCGCGAAATTTATGGGGCAACTTGTTGAGTATGTGGCAAATGCACCAACGATGACGTGTATTAGGCATGAGTTCCTCAAGAGGCCTTCGCATTGCAGCAGCTTGATCAGTTAGAGAATCCCAATCGGGGCTTTACCTTTCATACACAATAGCCACTGTGAGAAAACCCAACGAAAAGTGTCACAATCCTCAGATGAAATAAGAGCACAACTAAGCAACACAGACTGCCCATGGTGGTTAACCCTCACAAAATTTGCAAATGGCAAGTCGTAGTCATTAGTCAGGTATGTCGTATCGAAACAAACTACATCTCCAAATTCCTCATATGCAACTTGGCTCCGCCCATCAACCCATATTACATCTTTTAACACCCCATCTTGATGCAATCTATGAGCATGGTAGAAGTTTTTGTTTTTTCGTTGCATCATCTCAAAGTACGACATAAGTGCTTCTACATCTCCACCCTCCATTCGAAGCTTCCTTTCTTTGTCCACAGCATGCCGCATATCCTTCTCGGTCATAGGCATATTTTCTACTCCTCCTCTCTCTCGACTTAGACAATCATAAACCTTAGGAATTGACACTCCGTCACTAATGTCATTAAGCAACCGTCGCCGCACATTGGCATGAAAACTTTGCATCCTATACTGTTTCACCCATTTAGAATCCTTTGGGTTTGGACTATGGCCAACATGCTCAAGAACTAAACTCCTAATTACCCACTCCTTACTTTTGTTCGTACTTGCATACACCTTAACTAGGTAATGGCATTTTATTGATCTACGTTTTCTAACAATCCCCTCGTCAACAACATTAGGTCCACCTATTTCCATTTGACGACATTTTTTTTGCTCGACCGCTTAGACTTCATATCTGGATCACCCCAATAGTGGCACCTCCATGTCATGGCTATCCTATGTGTCTTATCTTTCGAGTTCGCACCTTGAAACCTGGACCATTTAAACCCAGTTCCCTTAGCATATTCCCACAACTCCCCTTCCAATTGTAACCAACTATCGAATTTTTGATCAACTTTAGGGGGTTCTACTTTATCATCCAATGCATAAGTTGTACCCGTACTTCCCCCCAAGCAGTCGTTACTTTCGTCATCCCCTCCAACCATATCATCACTCTCACCTTAACCCCCTACTACCGTCCCATTTTCTACACCCACAATGTCATTCTCATCTCCAACTTCAACGTCACTACACATCCCTGTTTACAGCAACATAACACAAACAACTCAATTTATAAGACTACCCTACCTTTCAACCGAAAGTCCTCATAATAGTACTACAATTCAAACGCACATTACACAACTCACTTAACAACATATTCATAAATTCAATTCACTAAATTATACGTCTCCCATAATAATAAAAAAACCCTAACTCATACCTAACTTTAAATGAATGAAACGAGTGAAGAGAAAATACCTGTTAGTGGCGTGTAAGAAAACCAATAACGCCGAATTAATGGGAGGGGGAGCTCAGATTTGCTATTGAAGAAGATGTTACTGTTGAAGAAGATGAACGATGAACAAGAAGAACGCGTGACACATTTACTGCTTAATTGTAATTGAATTGGGGATTTTTGATAGGAGGACTGTAAGATGAGGAAAGAGTAATTACTGAGACAATATATGCAAAACGTGAACTGTAATGTAATGTCAGAGACCATTTCCTATTTATTATTTTTAAATGTTAGAATTTTCAAATATTTACCAAAATTGCCATTTTAGATCAAACTAAATATCTAAAGTTTGAGAAATCAGTGAGACCTCATTTAAATTTATAGGTCAAATAAAAAAGTTTACAATTATTACCTTCCTTATTACAATTACTTTATAACTTGCCAAAATTGCAAACGTTACGTATAGATCGTGGTGGGGTAATACACGAGATTATTAAAAATTTCATTAATTGAACCAAAAATATCTAAGAATTGATGACGTCCTTTGATCCCCACCGTAATATTTTTTGTTGGATCACTTCCCCCATTTTTCTTCTTTTCTTTTTCTTCCTCTTCTCCTTCGATCTGGTAAAAATTTCCCCCCTTTTTTTCTCTTCCCCAATTTTAATTGAACCCTTTTCATTTTCAATTTTTTATTTTTCTTCAAAATTTAATAAATTATGCTATATTATAATATCGTCAATTAATATTTTTTAATTTCAATTTTTATTTCAATTTCTAGGGTTTGTGTTCGTCATTTTCAATTTATCTTAGAGGTTGAAGAACATCAATCAATCAAATCCATGGCTGCTCCTCCTGCTAGGGCCAGAGCTGATTATGATTATCTTATTAAACTTCTTTTGATCGGCGACAGCGGTATGCTTCTCCTTATGATTATTTCTTCATTTTATTGATCTTAATAATTTTTGGATCAACCTATATTTATTGCAGATTTATGATATAGACTGTATGTTTTGTTGATGTTTTCGATTTCGGTATCGTATCGATAATTTGATATGATGAGATATGAGGATAGTTGTTGTATTTTTAACTCCTTTTTGGATGGAATTTACTGTAATGCGGGTATTAGAAGTGTTTGATCTTGCTGAATGATTTGCATGTATTGTTATGACTGATTCGAGTTTACGAAGAATGTAGAATACGTGTGTAATCAGTTGTCTCACTGGTTTGCAATTAAGAAGCTTATCTTATAATGTCATTATTGTATGATTAAGAATGTTCTACTACTTTTGCTTTACTCGAGCATTCGTGGTTTATTACTGGATATTTTATGATGTTTTGGTCCTTCGAAAAGCTTTATTTGCGAATTATAAGTTGAATATAGGGATGAATCGTAAAGGGTGAAATTGTGGTTTTGGAGAGAAGTCACAATTGCGTTGTCACAACTCACAAGTTTAATAATATGAATATCTATCAAGGATTACTTAAAAGTTGTTTTATTAGTTATTATTAGTGTAGTGAGGGTTCTAAACTTTGTATGTAGTGTTTATTTATTTATTTATTATTATTATTATTATTATTATTATTATTATTGTTATTATTATTATTTTTACCTTTGTCATCGATGTCTTAAAATGTTTTCGAAACTTATGTGTCTTGTTTTCTCTGAATCAATAGGCTAATTGATGTTAACTGCTGATGATTGGGTTCAAAGGTCGATATAGGCTGGTTATTTCTAATTCTATCTAAACAACTAAGTTTATCATTGATTGGTAATATGATCAAGCAAGTTTTCTTTGGTAGAAATATTAGCGATGGAAGACTAGTGCCATATCAATTGATCAAGATTTTTGTGTCAGGTTAACTCATGTTTAGTGCAGCGTAATCCTTTCCTTTGTTGTCACTAATGCCTTTTTCTTTACTTTTTCCCTAGGCTTATAATGTGGGTGTTTTAAAGTGAATTTGAAAATTTTGAACTAAGAGTGTTGCACTTTGTGTTGCCTTTTTGAGCGAGGGGCTTTTTGTGAGAGATTAGTTTTTTGATCAATTGTGTTCTCTGCTTGTCTTTTGGACAGGGAATTAATTGTGGTGTTCATTTGTTTATTCAAGGTCAAAATTTAGTTATATAGGTCTATTAGGTAAGGCTCTCATATGTCTCCCTTTTCTAATTGTGGCTTACAAGAAAAGTTAATTTGTGATCAATGCTATTAGCTATAATTGTATATGGCAGCTTATAGTTAAACCTTTTTCTAGGGAAAAATCGCCGATAATGCTCTAATTGTTCATCGTGGATTAGTAAAAGAGCATAAGACGACTTATTTGTATTTTTTAACTCTGAAAGATAAACCTACTCCAAAAGTTGCTTGTAAAAGAGCATAAGATGACTTATTTGTATTTTCTACCCCGCAAAGATAAACCTACCCCTAAAGTTGCTTATAGCTTTCTGTACTTGAAAAACAATAAAACCTAAATCTTGAAAAGCTACGTTGAACACAATGCTGGACTCTATTTCTCCTTTTTCGCATTCGTTACTTTAGCGAATAGAAATAATTCTTACAATCAGAATTGATTTATAATACTTTCTGCTACTAAGAGATGTCGGTTTTCATTGATTAAAGTTTATTTTTACTACTCTGTTCGTTTCTTTTAACTTGCTACGTTTGCCTTTTCACATCTCTCGAGGCACAAATGAAACCTTTTATATCTCGAGCTACAAGCTTGTATAAGTTACAACATTATATGGTTGGATAGCACACATTGTGATGAATCAAACAAATCGCATATGACTATATATTATCATACGCATATAAAACTAAAGAGAGTCAAAGTACGCACATGAATAGTGGTAGAAGTTAGTATATAGCAAGTAATAAGAACTAGAGGGAGTACTTTTTTTAGTAGTGGATTCTTTTTATTGTATTGATTTTCATCAAATATTTAATTATCTTCATTTTATCCATCTTATCTTGCCCCATTATTATGGCGAAAGAGGATGGAATTGTGTGGTCTTAAGTTGAATTACAAGGCCCTGTTCTTTTGGGCTTTTTTTCCATGTCACTTAATTTCATTTCAGTGATTTATGAGTCAACGTGTTTATATTCAGTCCAATTCAATGAAGCCCATTTTGGCTCAAAAGAACAAAGCCTAAGCCATAGTATTTGGAGTGCAACTTTAGCTGATTAAAGAGTAGGTCAAGAAGAAGGATTGGTCAATGTCATGGTTTTTCATGTTTCTAGGATCTATTATTCAAAGGTTTGGTGAATTGGGTGGGGATATGGTGGCTAGAGACTAGAGTGAAAGGGAATTTCTAGATTTCTATTTGATAGGGTCATGCCCTACGGATTGAAGGGAGGGCATTATGGTGTAGCTATTAGACTGACATGACTATATTGGATAGTATATAGGACTTTGAACTATCATTGTATTCATAAGATGAATGTGGTAGGGATGCATATGCTACATTGGATGTGTGGGCTTATAGGAAATGATACAATAAGGATTGAGTCAATGAGGTTATTAATAAGAAGATAGGGATTGCATCTATTGAGGATATGTTGGAGTGAAAACAATCTAAGAGTGAGTAACGAGTAACACAATGGTGAATGAATAATGACAAAAAATGAGCGAGTGGTTAAGGATGTCCTAAGAAAACTTAAATGTTTGTTGTCAAACTTAGATGTTTGTTGGTAATATGTGCTATTGTGGTTCGATGAGAATTTGGCATTAAGTTAGGACAAAGGAGGGAGAAGCTTTATACAAGTTACTTTTGTAATTGCTCCTATTATTTCGTGTCTAGTTGACTCCAAATTATCTATTTTAGATAAGGTTTTGTTGTTTTGTTATAATACCGTGATTTCTTTTTATTTACAACATATATGTATAATTGAAACTACAAATTATGTGCAACAAACGTATAACTTTCCTTTTTTTGTCATATAGCTTTTGTGAAATGACTATTATGTACCTTGGATGATATTTTAAACAATTCATTAAAATTCATTCATCGTAACCAAGATTTTTTTTGACACATGGTAAACCCATTGATCGAGGGTTCAAATTCTGCTTTACTGTTTAGCAATAAAACCAATAAATGCATTTACGTTGTATTGTTAAAAGTTTGAATGAGTGAGAGGGTATAGGTACAAGGAGGTGTTCAAATTTGGGTATATATTTCTGGGTTTGTAAGTTTGAGTTTTCTTATGAATACGAGTATTTATGGGTTGGAAATTTTGGAATTGTAGAGTCAAATTTGTGTGTTTCGAATTCTGTTTGTGTACAAATTCCTGGGTTTTTGAAGTGGTGGTGATGAATTTATTATGGTGTTGATTTCATGATTGTGTAGAACTTTGGGTTTTGTGATTGTTGTTGGTGGTTAAAGTGTTGAACTGATGTTAGTGTTGTATATATGTTATCTGCTACCCTGTTCAGTGTTCACCAATAATATGGGCATTATAGTAATTTTACTCAGCCCTCAAATTGTCTAGAAGCCCTTGCAAGTCCCAATGTTGTGAGCAAAAAGAAACGGAGGTAGTAATTAAGTTGTAACAAACAAAGTTTTAGTGGAGTTCGGATCCGAGCACGTCGTACATGTATGTTTGAAGAGTAAACTATTTGCCCACTAATATGACTGTTTGTGTTGTTTATGCTGGTTAGAATTGCTTCCGTTTGCATATTGGCTTTTGATGTGATAACTCTTAATTGGACTTTGGAGCTTTGTAATTGTATTATTTCCTTTGAAGTTGAGAGAACTCAAAGATACATGCTTCTGTACTTTCCTGTATGAAATCTGTCCTCTCAAAGAAGAAATTGCTGTTAACCCTAGCAATTAGCTGTCATTCTTCCTGGTGTTGTGGTCCTGCCAACAGTCCCAACACCAATTAGCCTTAAGCTTTTTCTTGGGGCTTATAAATCATCTTAAGCAAATGCTCAGATTCCTCAGAATGTGCTGGCCATTATATATCTGTTCTTTTATTATGCAATTTAGTCTGATGAAGCAGTAAGTTTGTCTTTCTGGTTGATTTCAATTTTATTTCTGGTTTGTGATATGCCTTTTAGGTGTGGGTAAGAGTTGTCTTCTGCTGCGTTTTTCTGATGGATCTTTCACTACAAGCTTCATCACAACTATTGGGTATTGCCTTTTGTTTTACTGTACAAGTTTAAATCATCATGTGTGTGCTGTTGTTGCACAACATAAGGACTACTACATCAGGTGTGTGCCATTGCCGTTATCTTACAAACTAAAGATTTCTTAACAGTATTGATTTCAAGATACGTACTATAGAACTTGATGGAAAACGGATCAAACTTCAAATATGGGATACAGCTGGTCAGGAACGCTTCAGAACCATTACTACTGGTAATTAGCTTTTCTTCTTAGGGTATTGATGCATATTGCATGTCTTTCTTCTTCCCATTAACTCCTGGAAAGTGGAATATTGTAAAGTGAAAAATCGAATATTTCAGATAAAGCAAAGTAGAACAAAAATTAAGATGCAAAGGCATTCTCATGTAGGAGGAATGCCTTGTTAAGTTAATACAGTCCTACATGTGAGTTGAGCTCTATATTTTCATGTGCACTATTTGCATCTTACAAAGCTGATTCTTTTTTGGCCTCAATGTTTCCCGTAAGCGCCCTCTTTTTTGTTTGAGGGTGAGGATTAGGGTTGGGAATTTGAGGACAAAGAATAGTTGGGGGAGAATAATTCTCATGTAATATCACTTTGTTGAAAATATCATGTCATGAATTGTGAATGTATGTCTTTGGTTATTTTATGTTTTCTTACCATTTTGGAGCTTGCTTCCTTGTATTTCTTTCCTTAAATTTTAGACCAAAAGCTCAAGTTATTGATTCTATGTTTGGATTTAAATCCTGGTAGCAAGAAGTTGTATTTTAGCCTCATTTCCGCAACTGTTGTTGTGGTTGACGATATTTCTCATTAACCTTTCACAAAGTTTACAAGTTTGATAGGCTGTTTATCAAACAAGTCAAATGAAGTTCTGCATATACTATGGCATCATGATCGAAAAAGAGTTTTTTCAAAGGTTATTATGAGAATAATATCAATTTAAGCCTTTGCCTATTATGCTAATAGATGGTTAAGTATACAAAATATATTAAATGCTCACTAAATAGGTGATTGTGAACTTGGTATCCCAAATACCTAAGTCATATATGGTGAAAACATTATCTCTTATTGTGAAGACCGTG
This sequence comes from Suaeda aralocaspica, assembly GCA_016808085.1. NCBI lineage: Eukaryota > Viridiplantae > Streptophyta > Magnoliopsida > Caryophyllales > Amaranthaceae > Suaeda > Suaeda aralocaspica. The sequence goes on from PYUH01000138.1 coordinate 1,718,133, forward strand.
TGGTTTTGTTTTAAACTAGTAATTTGGCTTGGACATCAGTTGGAATTATCAAATATATTATGTTTTATAATTGAATTTGTCACCTTTTCGTAATAATTGTTACACAGCGAATTTTACAATATTTACATTGTAAAGTTGACTCACTTTGGTGTTTAATGCGTAAAGGAAAAAAAGTCATATGAGATCTTGTTTGATTTGTCTCGATGTATATTTTCCAAAAATATAATTTTTGTATTTTTTTTTTATTATATCAAACTCAAGATATTAATATTATAAGTTGCATCTTGGGAGATGTGAAAAAGTGTATGTAGCATTTAAAAAAAATATGGAGGGAGTATAAAAGCTGTCATGGCATGGTATGCGTTAAAAAGAAATAAAGTTTGAGGATTAAAACGATAATTTCAAAGAAATGGGATTAGAGGATATGTTAGAATCTTATCTTGTTATTATGTTAATGAATGTGTTTATGCAAATGCTTGTTTTACTTGCATGATATTATCTTTTTAGTTGCATGATTTTATCTTGTTTACATGAAAATATTAAACAACGAAATAAATTGGATTAGTGTTTAAGCTTTCACCTTCTATTTAAAGGTCACGTGTTCAATTTCTAATTATACACGATATTTACTTTTAACATTGAGATCCAAAACAATTGTATTCGAGGCTTGAGAAGAGTCACAAAGCCTCATTGTGCATTAGACTTGTGCCATGTGTCACTTGGCATACAAGCTTTCTTTGGAATGCCTTTTAAGATTTATTATAGATTGGTTAATGAATCGATTTGATATACAATATTAGAAGAGACAGTTTTCATGTGGGGTACTAATTTTGTTCAAGAGCTTCCTTGTATCAATCCTTTAGGGGCTGTTGGGGGGGGAGGGGAGGGAGTAATTAAAGGGAATGGGAATCAATTGCCCCATTCCCTTTGTTGTTGTTTGTTATACCACTTTTGCATTCTCCTCTCCATTCCTCATTCCCCCATTCTAACACTACCCCCCCTCCCCCCCACACACACATCTTTTCCATTCCCTTTCCCTCCTAACATAACACCACCCTATCCTAACCCTAACCACCACCTAATAGTAACCCCCACCACCCAGCCGCCCCTACCCCTACCCCTACCCCAACTGAAACCACCACAACCCCACCCAAAACTAGCCCCACCCACCAAAAATCACCAACAATCCCACCCTAACCCATCCAAAACCACCCACAACTCCAGCCCCAACCACCCGAAATCCCACCTTAACCCAGCCCCAACCACCCACAACCCCACCCTAACCCATCCCCACCAACCCGAAACCGAAAATCAGCCCCATCCACCCCCACAATCACCTTAACCAACCCCTTAACCCCCACAAAACCACCACCATAATTCCCACAAAACAAAATTAGGGTTTTCAAACAAATAAAATTACCTTTTTATACCATTAATTATGGTTGTAGATGGTCAAATTCACACATGAAAATTCAAGATCTAGAATTTTTGTTTTTGAATTTGACCTTAAAAACCTTTGGAATCAAGAGAGGCGGTTTAGAGGTTGCGGCAGCGGGAAGAGAGGGTGTTGACATGTTGCGGCGGCGGGAAGATAGGTAGTGATTGTGATGGCAAGGGAAGTGGTGGTGTGACTACAGTGGAAAAAGAGGAGAGAAATTGATGGTGGAAAATAATGGTGGTGAGGATTCTCTTTCCCTTGTTTTTAAAACATACAACTTTGTAAAAATGGGGAAGTTGCTTTCATTTCTTACTCCCTTTCCCTTTCCCCTTCACCAACCAAACGGCCCGTTAGTTCTTTATTCAAGACAAACAACAATTGTAGCACAGTAATAAAAAAGATGGGGTTGGTTGTATAAACTTGAATCTATCTCATGTGGTAAAGTGGTCATTCCGAAATATATTTGACTTAATTCACTCTTGTCTGAAGCTGTAGATGGTTGTCAACCCAATTTCTTCAAGCCCTTTTATATTCCTATCCATATCAAGTTTGCTCGTCTTCTACATCTTTTGAAATTCTCAACACTTCCACCATCCATTTCTTTTATGGGTGCATCTTCCAATCGTCATACCGAAACGTATAGAGCCAATTGTACCTTGTTTCTCAATATTCACAACTCCAAATTATTCCGGATATTTACATGCCCTATTTGATTGCTCAAGTTATTCCCACTTATTCACCACAACATACACTTCTATCTACAACATGCAAGTCTAACTTTTGCCTTATAGAATTTTCTCTACAACTCTTAGGGGCACACTCCTACAATTGTGTAGTAACCTAGTTGCTGCTGCGTCTAAATCACTGGAAGTTATTCTGATGTGTTACATCTTGGTCAGTATCTCCAGTTTATCAATTCAAAATGCATAAACCACTCACTTTCAAGTGAATCCTTATCATGTAATGTAACTATCTCTGCACTTCTGCAGCAACAACAACAAAGCCTTAGTCCCAAAATAATTTGGGGTCAGCTAGACAATCAATATGAGGAAAACACAAAAATTATGTGCAGAAATTCTCTACCTCTAATTTTCCCTGTTAAAATGCTAAACTTTCTTTAGGCCCCAACACCCTCGTATCTTTACTAACTACCCTCATCCAAGTTTTCTTTGGTCTTGCTATACCTCTCCTCCATTTATCCGGTTTCCACTCTTCCAACCTTCTTATGTGAGCGTTACTTGGTCTCTGTCTTATATGTCTAAACTATCTTAGACAATTTTCCCTCATTTTATCCTTGATAGAATAGAAGTAACCTCCAACTTCTTCCTAATAACCTCATTCTGTATTTTGTCCTTTCTTGTAGCAAATGCTTCTTCTCCACACATCATATGGAGGTGACAATACTTCAAAGCCCAACATTCGGTCACATAAAGCAATGCCGGCCTAATGGTTGTGCAGCATTATTTTCCCATCAATTTGTTGGCCATACCCTAATCACATAATATCTCCTCACTCTTCTTTGAAGCATGAGACTCCTTGTTTCCATGCACTCTAACACATAGGCATTCAGCTTCTAACTTTTTTCTTCATTTGCTTCAGTTTACAATAACTTTGCTTGGCGTTTCACCTTTAGCTTGTTAACATCCTTTATAAGTTTGCTTCCATTTATCCAGTCTAAATTGCAGCTTTTTGTTGACTATATGTAGCTTATAATTTTCGAATATTGTCTACCTACATGGGGTAAACATTTCAAGTATTTGAAATTCAAGGTGTCTGGTTGCCTACCAGTCTTTGAATTTGAAACAAGCTTTTTATCTAGTACTAGTATTAAATATCTATGTTATTTTCTCCTGAATTCCCATTATTAATTTATTACATCTGGCTGGCGCCATGTTATTGTAGTATTCATCTAGTATTTCCATTACTTTGAATGGCTTCTCATCCATCCATGTTTTTTGCAGCTTATTATCGTGGAGCCATGGGCATTTTGCTGGTGTATGATGTTACTGATGAGTCATCTTTCAACAGTAAATTCTTGATTTCATCTATATATTAACTTTTGTTTCTCCTTTACATGTTTGGTGCACCAATACTGTGGGCATTCTGTATTAAAGAAAGATGTTGCGAGCGCTTCTGTTTTCAACTTTTCATCATAGTATCTGTATATTGAGTTTAAATTCTAGCCTATAGTACTGAATGCCTTTTTTAATGGTTCATTGGATGGTGGTTATAGTAATAGCTAATACGTCATGAATATATCATAATTTACAGATATAAGGAACTGGATTCGCAATATTGAGCAGCATGCATCAGACAATGTCAACAAAATTTTGGTTGGTAACAAGGCAGACATGGATGAGAGCAAAAGGGTGTGTTTACCTGCCTTATTTCCCCTTTTCTGTCAAAGACAAATAGTGTTATGTATTGACTTGAAGAGTTTTTATCTATAGGCTGTTCCCACCTCTAAGGGTCAAGCTTTGGCTGATGAGTATGGAATCAAGTTCTTTGAAACAGTTGAGTAGCTTGTTGCAGGTGGTTGATTTTCTTAACTTATAGTTGATTTTTTTCATTCTTGCTGAAATTAGTTTGTGACAGAGTGCTAAGACAAACTTGAATGTGGAGGAAGTGTTCTTTTCAATAGCAAGGGACATCAAACAGAGACTTGCAGAATCTGACTCCAAAGCTGAGGCTGTAAGACTGTTTTCTGAGTTTGAAAGTTTTATATACTCGAGGATCATTGAAATGATTTTTATCTCGTGCTAAAGAAATCTTAATAAGCATCGAACTGCTAATAGATGAGCAGAATGCTTGTGTGATCGTAGGTGCTCTAGCTAATTTACCTTTAACCTTGTAGTCTGAGTCCTAAGATATGCTCTTTCTATCTGATGTGTAGAATGTCTGATTTTGGCTTTGATTTGATTCAAATACTCGTTGAGAATATTGGTTGTTGTGACTTGTGAAGCCACAAGTATGACACCTAATGCTTATAGTGCTTCTTACCACCCTTTGCTTCGCTTGATTTTCTTTGACACTCTAAATAAAGTTCATAATAAAGTTTGTTATCAGTGGATACCATAATCTCAGTCATCATTCCCAACATTGATCCCTTTTTGTGATTTATATGCAGCCTGGTGGGGGACTCAAGATCAGTGCAACAGACCCAGGTGCCACAGCCCCAGCCGCAACTAAATCAGCTTGCTGTGGTTCTTAAGCTAATTAGAAGATTTTTGGCACTTGATTGCAAGGAAACCTACAGGGCAACAAGATTGCCCAGAAAGCTAAATCCGTTGCAGTATCACTGGTGCTTTTAGCTCGTTGCCTAATCATTAATTTCTGCTATCATTACCGTTGTGATTGGTAGTTTACTTGTATGCAAAATTTATATTGATCTCTTTATCTCTTTACTTTGTTTTTCCTGGTTCAGACCTCACTGAGAGAATTTCTGCTTATGTAGAAAGTAAAAGGCACTCCTTTAAACTGTTTTGGAAACTAATGATGGGTCCAAGGAGCTCCTTTTTCGTGTTAATGGACCCGATCAAGTCTTGCTCTTGTAAATTTACTATTAAGCTATTAGTCTTTTCTGAATGTTGGTGTTTCTTGACTACAGCAGGAAACTATTGTAATTACATGTATTTTCACATGTTATTGTTTTTAAGTGATAGTCACTTAAGGTCGATAATGAATGCAGTTCAAGGTTCTAAAGGATTTTGGTCATTGATTACATTTTTTCTTCTATTATTCTTTTAGGCAATTGGGATTTTGGGTATTCTTCACCCTCAAGGAATTCATTAGTGCGGTCACTATGGTCTGTGGACACTCAGCAATCAGCACCTCTAATTCAGTGCTTCTGAAGTTGGGCATCTGTTGGGATGGTGTGATTCATATATAAGGTTGTGTTTGAAACAGGTGTAGTTTGCAAGGTGTAATTGCAATGGTGCACTTTTAGGGGGTGTTTGGAATCCCCAAACATTAGGATGGGAGATCCCTTTAACATATGTTTGTTATGTGTTTTAGGTAATAGATTCAGATTAGTAAGGGAAAGTGATACCCTTACTTTCTAACCGGCATGAAAACTAAAGAAACAAAATCCTCCTAACAACAAAACAATGCGAATTTGTCACTAAATTCTTATACAATCTTTAATCTCATAAAAATTATCAAGCACTTAGCTAATTTTCCTCAACTTTTGAAAAATGATTTGCTGAAATTTCTCTCTAATTTTCCTCAATTTTTTGTTGCTTTGTTTGATTATGCTTCAATTTGGGGTTTGAATTATTGCTATTCAAATTTTTGATTGTTTTTGTTCCTTTTTTTTTTTTTTTGTTCAAATTGTTGATTTTATTGTTATTCAATCTAATCTAGGGTTCAATTGTTATTCAAATTCGAAGTTAGGGTTTGTTACTTGAATTTGCAATTTTGCTTTTATTTATTTATATATATTTTTTAAAGTGTAGTTATTGAAGATTAACAACTTTTGCTACAATTTTCTTCATTTATTCGAATTTTGTGGTGTCATTTTATGCAAAGTTTTTGCTACATAGGTATCATTTTACGCGATAAAAAATAAAATTTGGTTGTCGGATTAGTGGATTTCAATAATTGTTTGTCTGGAATAATAGTTTAATCGTTTATGTTTTCATAGAGATACCAAACTAGTATTGATAATATTACATGTTACCCTTTTTCCTCCTAATTCGTTTTCATTCCGTTGCCTTTACTAACTCAATACCAAACATCCCCTCAATTTTTTCATTAGAGTGTTGGAAGAAATGCAAATTACCGGTACAAATTATATTGTCTACATATCATTTTTATTCTATTATTTGGCAAGACCGGTTTTGTGTGTGAATGCCATGTAGTTTTATATGAGATTTTTACTTTCATATGTTTTAAGCAACCATTTTGTACTAATAAAAGAAAATCTTATTTTGTGTAAATGTATCTTTAATTTATTAAATGAGTAAAATAAGAAAAGTAATCTAAAATAATAATTTTATTTGTTCATCCAATTATCCCTAGTATACATATGCTTTATTAACACTATTTTCTCATTTGAGTAATTGGCCTCTATTTCTTTTCCTCATTAACATAAACTTTTAATATATTATGTAAATAAGTGGCCACACTATTGATTAATGATATGGATGGTTACATATAAAAATTTACGTAGTGGCTATTTAAGAGTAGCTATATGCTGGGCTTATTTCTTTTTATGCTAAGAAAGCTAATTACAACAAAAAAATTACACATATTGCCCATTGTATCACAATGACTGTATTAGTATTGTTTGGGCCAGATCCAGGTCCTAGGCCTAATATAAGGAAATTACCATTTCACCCCTAACTGGGCAACACAGAGGAAATTTCTATTTTACCCCTAACAGGGGCAAAAGATCCTCACAGACACCTTTCGGAGGGATGTCAGATTATGACACTTGTCATAATCCCAATGGTCTGACAACTGTACTTTCACACTATAAATATAGTACAATTTTCGCATTTGAAGGTACGCTTTTCCTGCCATTTCTGACAAATTCCCTAAAATTCGGATCGATTCTTCCAGCTTACTGACTTAAGCATCGGAGGGGCGTTTCCGGGAAAAACCCCCTGGGTTAGTCATCCTCTGTTTGTTTTGCAGGTCAGATTTAGTTCTCGAGAAGCGTTTGCAGGTCCAGTTCAGACAAAAGTTCTACCAGGAACAGATTGGCGCCGTCTGAAGGGAACCTCCAAACAAGTCATGACTACCTCGAGAAGACCGAACGCAGCTAGATGCCATAGCACTCAGCCCTCGGGGCACACTGTTGGGGACGCCCAGGTTGACAACAACCATGATCCTCGGGAGCGATCCCTTGGGTAGGGCATGGAAGTTGCTCAGCCCCCTCAGCAGGATGTTGTCACTCGAGCTGAGCTGACAGCCATCATGCAACAGATAACTCATACTTTCCAGGAGAGTCTTCAGCAGTTCGCCAAGAACTTGCAAGCTCAACCTTCTGGAAGTCGAGCATTCGTCCCTGAACAACGCCGAGCACCTACCAATCACTCTCGGCAGGATGTAGAAGGGTCTCGGACCAAGGGGAAGCAAGCTCAATATGAGCGTCGATCGACCCTCGCTCCTGGACAGCCCGGTTACTCTGATCAGAGCTGGGTGAAGGAAATGAGGAAGTTTGAAGCTGAAAAAGGACAGAGGGCTCGTGAAAAGTCCAGGACTGTCGAGGACGCCAGGGAACTTATTGAGGCTCGTCAGGAGCATAGACGTCAAACTGACGCAAGGGAGATCATCAAAGATCTCCGAGTCAGAAACTCCGACGCTCGAACCATCCTCAATGAGAAGCGTCGAGCTCGAGAGGATGTTGAGGAAGAAGTTGTAGGGCCTAACCGCACTCACAGACCTCAAGACCGTCCTCAGCGCCCATCAGCACCATCTGCCAGGGATTCAACTAGAGACCGAGAGCGTAGCCCTCGCCGGGCACATCGCTCCCTCGGCCTCCAGTCGAATGAGAAACCTTACCGGTTTCGAGAAGACTATGAAGAAGATGGTCGTGATCATCATCAAGGTGTCCTCACCTACAAGACCCCCTTCAGCAAGGAGATCATGGACACTGTTGACCCCAAAAAGGTGAAAGTACCACCCATCGAGCATTTCAATGGCACAACCGATCCCTCTGATCACATGGCCGCCTATAAGGCTCAGATGGCCATCCAGACAGGATGTGAAGCATCCTGGTGCAAATTCTTCCCAACCACCCTCAAGGGCATGGCACTCAACTGGTTCATTGAGTTGCCCTCAGGAGTAATATCTGATTTCTCCACCCTCGAGTTGCTGTTCAACTAACACTTTGTTGCAGCAAAGAGGCACAAAAAGACAAGCATACAACTTATGGCTTGCAAACAGAGGGAAAATGAGACCCTCGGCGAATACATTGGGCGTTTCAACGCTGAGTCATTAGAAATACCTAACCTTGAGGACTCAGTAGCATTCGCAGCATTGATGTCTGGGCTTAAACGAAGCCGTTTTCGCTTCGATTTACTTCATGATGAAGTCAGCACATTCACCAAAGCAATGACTCGGGCGAAAAGATACATTAATGCAGCTGACATCAATCACCCGATGGACCCTCATCCATCGAAGAAGGAAGGAAAGAGGAACATGGAAGCTTTCTCTCGAGACAAGGGTAAGAAGCCTCGGGAATCTGATGATGGCAATGACCCCCGGTTCAACAAGAATCGACAGGAGATTTACATGGACATCAAGGACAGCATCCCTCTTCCTAAACCAAACCCCGTCAAAACCTCCCAATAGAGGAGAAATAAAAGTCTGTGGTGTGATTACCACAAAGAGTGTGGACACACCACCCGTGACTGTCGGGAGCTGAAAAAGCACCTGAATCAAATAGCCGATGAGGGAAAGATCGACAAGTACCTCAAGACAGCTCCAAATAACAAAAAACAACAACACCATCAGACAAACAGCTATGAGACGTTCGGGGACGTCAATGTCATTGCTGGTGGATTCGCCTCCGGCGGGGTGAGCAACAATGCCCAAAAGGGTCATCTAAGCTCCCTCGCCCATCAGGTATTGAGGGTTGGGTCAGCTGACAAACCCACCTGCCCAACAATGACCTTTGACAATTCGACGATCCACTCCGTCCAAGTACCGCACGATGAGCCGCTTGTCGTCGAGGTCAAGATAGCCAATGCTAATGTGAAAAGGGTCCTGATCGGCAGCGGTAGTTCTGCGGACATCATCACGTTGGATTGTCTTCAAAAACTCAACATTTCTAAGGCAGAGGTCCAACCCTTGGGACGTCCCCTCGTCGGATTTGGTGGGCAGTCCACCTATCCAGTAGGTACAATCAAGCTGCCCACCCGGATCGGGCAGAAGGGACACGGGCGCAACTTGATGGTTAATTATGTGGTGGTTGACATCCCTCTGCCATACAAAGTCATCTTTAGTAGGCCTACTCTTAACCAGATCAAAGCGGCCATCTCTACCTACCAACTGCTGCTCTAGTTCGAAACAAATGACGGCACCGTCGGGAAGCTGTATGGCAACCAGCGCACTGCACGTGAATGCTATGTCAATAGTTTTAAAACTGCTGCTGAAGGGTCGGGCGAAACAAAGAAAAGAAAAATATCACCAGCGCCACCAATATCCTCTGGCATGGAGTTGTATCTGACTGAGAACAATAAACATTATCCAAGGCCTCAACTTGTAGAGGGATATCAGGAGGTAGTCATTGGTCAAAATAAAGAGGAGGCGGTTCGCATTGGTAAGACCCTCAGCCCAGAAGCTAAAGACAACATCATCCAAGTGCTGAAAGAATACAGAGATGTGTTCGCCTATTCAGCAAATGAAATGCCCGGCATCAGTCCCTCGGTCATGCAACATGAGCTGAACATTAAACCTGATTATAAGCCAATAAAACAGAAACTAAGGCATCAGGGACCTGAGAGAATTGCGGCAGCCGCAGCCGAGGTTAAAAAACTGTTGGAGGCAGGCTTTATTCGAGAATGTCAATACACCGAGTGGTTGGCAAATGTGGTGCTTGTCAAAAAGCCCAATGGTACTTGGCGCATGTGTGTTGACTTTACCGATCTCAATAAAGCTTGCCCCAAAGACGATTATCCTCTGCCAAAAACTGACAGGTTGGTCGATTCAATGGCCGGTCATGCTCTATTCAGCTTCATGGATGCAAATGTCGGGTATCATCAGATCCCGATCGTTGCCGCAGATCAACCCCACACAGCCTTCATCACTAACCAGGGGGTATACTGCTACCAAGTCATGCCCTTCGGACTCAAAAATGCAGGGGCAACTTACCAACGGTTAGTGAACAAGATCTTTGAAAAACAAATTGGGAGGAATGTGGAGGTCTATGTTGACGATATGATCGTCAAGAGCAAACAAGCAGAAAACCATGTCGAGGATCTGAAGGAAACTATGCAAGCGCTGAGGCACTATAACATGAAACTTAACCCGAAGAAGTGCGTCTTCGGGGTCAAAGGGGGAAAGTGCCTCGGGTTTCTAGTTGACGAAAGGGGAATAGAGGCTAACCCAGACAAAATACAAGCTATACTGGACATGCAATCCCCTCGGACTTTGAAAGAGGTACAAAGATTAACAGGTTGCATAGCAGCTCTCGGGAGATTCTTGTCCAGGTCAGCAGATAAGAGCCTAACGTTCTTCAGAACCTTGAAAAGAAAGACATTTGAGTGGGATGCCGAAGCTGAAGAGGCAATCCAGCAGCTCAAACAACATCTTACTACTATCCCCAAACTAGTCTCACCCTTGTCGGGAGAGACTTTGTTCGTTTATTTGGCAGTTTCGGAGCATGCACTAAGTGTTGTTCTGGTGGCCGAGAGAGAGAAGGTTTAGCATCCGGTGTACTTCATCAGTCACGCATTCAGAGGGGCTGAATCGAGGTACCCTCAGATCGAAAAATTGGTATACGCCCTCATCATGGCCAGCCGAAAACTAAAACCATACTTCCAAGCCCATCAGATTAAAGTCCTAACCGGACAGCCCATTCAGAAAATGCTCGAGGGGAAAAACCACTCAAACAGAATGACCGAGTGGAGGAATCAGTTGTCAGACTTCGGCCTACAGTATGACCGCGAAGATCCATTAAAGCTCAGGCCTTAGCTGATTTCATAGTATAGTGCACCAACCGACCAGCCTCCCCCGACGACTCCCAGCCATGGGAGCTATTTGTTGATGGATCTGCCACTCGGACAGGGTGTGGGGCAGGAATATTAATCAAGACAGATAAAGGCGATCGGTTGGAGTACGCGGTAAAGTTTGACTTCACAGCATCTAATAATGAAGTCGAGTACGAGGCCCTGCTCCTCGGTCTTCAAATGTGTCAAGTAGCGGGCGCACACTCGGTCATTGCTAGTTCGGACTCTCAGCTAATAGTTGGGCAAATCAATGGAGAATTTGAGGCCAAGGAAGATGGAATGAAGATGTACCTCCAGAAAGTTCAAGGTGTAAGCCAAAAAATGAGAAAATTTAAAATACACCATATCCCTCGGTCCGAGAACCAACAGGCCGATGCCTTAGCCAGACTCGCTAGCTCAGCCGAGTGGATGGCTCCTCGGACAATCAGCTGGGAAGTCTTAAGAGAGCCAAGCATCAATGAACCAAAAGTTGTACACATTTTAGATCGAGGAGACAATTGGCAGCAACCCCTGATCGACTATTTGGCTGAGAGCAAGCTTCCCGATGACACACGAGATGCTGAGAGGGTCAAACAATCCTCTAAATGGTTCCTCCTCCACGACGGCCACTTATACAATAAATCATTCACCCATCCCTTGTTAAAATGTATAACTCCCGAAGAGGGTGATTATGTGCTAAGAGAGATACATCAAGGGGCATGCGGTGCTCACCAAGGCGCAAGAACCATTGCGGGGAAGGCCCTCATGTCAGGGTAATATTGGCCCACACTCAAACAGGATGCCACCACCCTCGTACAAAAATGCAAACAGTGCCAATTCTACTCTGACATCCCAAGAAGGCCAGCTCAAGATCTCACCGCCATACTACCAACACTGCCCTTTGATCAATGGGGGATGGACCTCCTCGGCCCTTTTCCCCCAGCCTCGGGACAAAGGAAGTTCCTAATAGTGGCGGTTGATTACTTCACAAAATGGATTGAGGCTAAACCATTAGCCACAGTCAGTGACAAACAAGTCAAGAGCTTCATTTGGAAGAACATAATCACAAGATTTGGTGTCCCGAGGACTCTCTTGTCTGATAATGGTCGGCAATTCGACAGTAAGCCAACCAAGGAATATTGCTCCAGGTTTGGCATACAAACGAGGTTCTCAGCCATCGGACGTCCTTAGACCAATGGCCAAGCGGAGGCTGCTAACAAAGTCATAGTCAATGGCATTAAAAAGCAATTGGAAGGTGCCAAGGGGTCCTGTGTTGACGAACTTCCAGGAATCCTATGGTCCACTTGAACAACACTTAAAGAGGCTACAGGATATAGTCCTTTCAACTTGGTCTATGGCAGTGAGGCAGTTCTCCCAGTAGAGGTGGGCATTCCCTCAGCTCGGATCACTTTCTACGATTATGACAAAAATGAGGCACAGAAGGCAGTCGACCTATTACCCGAGACTCGGGGAAACGCCTTGTTGAAGTCCATCGTGTATAAACAAAAGATCACAAGGTACTTCAACAAGAGAGTTCTCCCTCGGGAAATTAAATTAGGTGATTGGGTGCTGAGGAAGCTTGAGACTACTGGCCGAGTATCGGCGATGGGTAAGCTTTAGCCAAATTGGGACGGACCCTACAAAGTAAGAGAGGTAGTCAGGCCAGGCACCTTCAGGCTGGAGGATGAGGAGGGAAATATAGTCCCTCGGCCATGGAACGCCGACAACCTTAGAAAGTTCTATGTATAGCAGTTTACATTGTTTATTTGTTGAGGCAAGGAGATTTAGTCCTCGTTCAATTGTAAAGATAACAATTAATCAATGTAACTTGTATTGCGACAAAAACTGAATATAATCGCATGTGTCCATCGAGACAATAGATTATCAGTTCTTATACTTTGAATATAATCGCATGTGTCCCTTGAGGCAATAGATTATTGATTCTCATTTTATAATCACATGTGTCCCTCGGGACAATAGATTAATAACTCATATTTTGTCGCATGTGTCCCTCGAGGCAATAGATTATTGATTCTCATTTTATAATCGCATGTATCCCTCGGGACAATAGATTAATAACTCATATTTTGTCGCACATATCCCTCGAGATAATAAATTAAGGGGCGGTATATATCAGACCTCCCTCGGGACAAGCACATGTCCTCTGACCAGTTAAAAATGGTCCTTTGTCAAAATTTACTAAGTGTTTGTATAAGATAATCAAGCAATAATGAAGACAAAGAAAACAAGGAGACAAACTCAGAGTGAAACAAAAGTATTTTATTAATCATTATCATTCACTACAAAAACAAGTTCCATTACATTACAAGAACAAGTTTCATTACACAACAGGGGCTGATTAAAGTACAAAGCTACTCAGGACTAGACTCCTCTGGCTGCCCTTTGTCATTCCCGCCTTTACGGCGCAACTCAGCAGTCCTAGCTGGATCCTCACTGGAAGAGGAACTAGAAGAGTCTTGGACCTCGGTCTCCCCTGTGGCTGGCTCCACAGTCTCATCATCCTTCTTGGATGGAGTGAACTCAGCATCAAGCTCAGCGTCCATCATGGCCTTCTCATCATCTTCCTGCATCTTCGTGTAGGCCTTTTGGACGTGGCGCCAGAGGTTGACGTCCTCCTTCTCCATGATTTGGCCGATTCTGCGTGTCGCATCAGCCTCACCATGATCGTAGGACGCAAGCCCCATAGTAGCAGCATAGTCAGCACCAGCAGGAGAGTTCTTCCACTCTTCGACATGTGCTGCTGCATTCTTGTTCAGCAGCTCAGTCTTCTTTGCCAGAGTGGCCTCCACTGATGCTTTCATGGAACGGACCTTTTTCAGCCTCTTCTTTAGGCTTGATATTTTCTCCTCTTGATCTTTAAGAGAAGCAGCCGATGAAGATAGGTCATCTTGCATTTTTGCGAGCTGCTCCTCGGCCTTTTTCTTCTGTTTTATGGCCTCGTCCTTCTGCTGCTCAGTAGCCTTCAGCTGGTCCTTCAGCCTCTGGATGTCAGTGGACATCGTATGCTTGAACTGTTGAGCCATCACGCTCATTCGCACCGAGACCTATTTCATCAGCCGTTAGCATGTGATAAACAACATATAAGAATGGGCAAACACTAAGTACACTTACATCCATCCAAGAAGAAACCAGGTCTTCTACTTGGTCAACCCCCTGGGTCTTGATAGCCTCCTCGTCTTTGGAGGTGACCAGCTCTTCTAACGACTTTCTAGCCCGGGTCCTCCTTTCTCGGGCAGATAATTCAGTAAACACCTTGTCCGACCCCGCTGGGGGAGGACGTCGGTGAAGGACAGAGTCCTCGAGATAGGCGGTTTCTAGATCCTATGGATCAGACACCCCCAAAATCTCGAGCCTCTCAGATTGTTCCCCCTCAGGAACAGACTTCTCAGACGTGTGAGAAGCCCCTATCTCCTCAATTTCTTTCATAATAGCCTCGTCAGGAGGGACGATGGCCAGAGCTTGAGATTCGGTCCTCTTCCTCTTATATTTGGTTGGTTGAGGGTTCTGTAAATAAGATGTTAGTAAAAGATAAGTTGTAAAAACTAAGGTACCAATGAAATAGATGAGGCTTACCGAGGGAGGGGCAGGAACCTTCAGCTTCTTTTCTTGTATCCTCTGTTTGAGCTGTTTCTTCCTCAGTTCAGCGGCACTGACGACACTAGCCATCTTATCTGGAAGGTCGGTGATGACTCTCTCTGTCAAGTAAGAGAACATGTTAGATACATGACATAAGAAACAAAGGCAATAAAGCAATAAGAGAAGATAATCCTACCCCTTGGGAAAAGATGACTCAACCCCACATAACAGAGGAAGAACTCGTTCTCGAGGAAAGACTTGTGTGGAAGGGTGAACCGTGGTTCCAACGTCCTCTGACCGTTGGCCACCACCTCGACAGTCATGAGGTAGAAGGCCACCCTAGCTTCTTCCTCAGTCATTGTCTCTACATCTAAGTTTATGTCGAAATTGGGACCCCTCTCGGTAGGTGCAGTGGGAAAAGGCCAGCCTTGAGGGTCAGTGGTATATACAAAAACAAAATTTGACCTAAAATTCTTATTGCTCGAGGGAAGACCCCCATTTAACCTATAAAGCCCTCGACTGTGAAAAGTGTACCACTTCGTTGCATATTCCTTACCGGATATATGCACGAGTTTGGTAATGTTTCGCCATATTCTAAGGCTCGGCTGTACATCTAATAATCTACATAAGGAGATAAAGATGAGAATGCTGGACAAGGTATTCGGCATCAATTGGCAGAGGGCTAAGTTATATGTGCAAAGTAACTCGGCTGAAAAAGGGTGTAGTGGAAATCTAAGTCCTGCTTTCAAATAGGTGTCATATACAACTATGGCTCCTAGGGTCGGCCTATCTACAGTATAAAGGAGCTGAGGGTCTATACAACTATACCTGTCCTTAAAGTTATATTTACTATGAAGATCTTGGATACCGTCATTTTTGAGGTATCTTTGGTAGGTAGGAGAAAGGTAAATGTCACCCGGACCCAGAGGAAGTTGTGCTATGCCCTCGGGTGTTGGTTGTTGGATGGATTGTTCTTCCTGCTCGGCCATGGTCACCACTCCTTTGTGTAAATAAGAGTCACGATAACCAAAAGGGCTATTACGAAAGGCAAGTGAAATAATCCAAGGGTTATTTATGAATTTCTCTTCCCCCTCGGAAGAAACGCTCTCGGGGGAAGAACAGAGTGGGACTCCCTCGGGAACTATATGATTGATCAAATCCCCAACCTCCCTCGGGTCAGCTAGAGAAGCAGTATACATCGTACAACTAGACAAGGGTCCTCGGGTCAGTTGGGGAAAGGGTTATCTAAATCTATTTCCCGAGGACTAAAACTCAATGAATACAAAAGCACAAGGGGTCGGTCAAAGGGCATACCTTACTAGTCGGACGATTAAGGGAGACGAAAACGACTTGAATCCTCGGGCTAACTTCCTTGAAGACTCGGGATGGTTACTTCTCTCTCTAGAAAATGATCTCAAAAATTTTGTTAAGTTGTGAAAAGTGAAGAATGAAAATGACAAGTTACTCTTATATATACATTCAAAAAGTAGATGAAGAGATGCCTCGATAATCGAAAAATGAAGTACAAGTTGAAAACACTTAAGTACGGAAGAAGTAACTGAAGAGCCAGTTATACCTCCTCAAAACCCTAAAGTAAATAGGCATTTGAGAAGACAGTTATGTTTCATCAAAACCCTAAAGTAAAGGGGTATCTCAAGGATCAGTTATGTTTCATCAAAACCCTAAAGTAAAGGGGTATCCCAAGGATCAATTGTATTTCACCAAAACCCTAGATGCATTTCACCAAAAATCCTAATCTTACAGGGTACTGCACGAACATGTCCAAGCTTAAGTGTCACATTCCCGACGACCCTCGCAGGGTATACTCAATCCCGTATGACGATGGTTCACACCCTCGGGCAACCATCGTCTAGGGGGCCTGGTGAATAACCCAGGCTAAAAGACCTACCGGTTAGGCACCATCCATGTTCTGCAAGGATGGGACAAGTGAGGACCTCCTCGGTCATGAATGTGACACTCTGCGTGACTGAGGAGTCTGGAAGATGACTCCATTACATCCAAATGTTGGATACATACTGGGGCTCACCAGCCCCTCGAGCAAAGGGGAGGCCATCAGTAATACTCCCTCAGTCGCTGATAGGAGGAAGTCCTCCTCGGTTGTGTATGAAGCTCCCTACTTGGCTGAGGGACAAATCAAATGGTCATATGGAACGTTTCGACTCATCTCCTCGGTCATTCAGTGGACCCTCGGTCATACATCCTCGGCCATTAAGGGTACCTCCTCAGTCAAAGCATAGGACCCCCACTTGACTGATAAGCCACCAGATTATCACATAATAACCAAGTGTCGGACAGATTAAGCCTTGGCCATAAAGGGTACCTCCTCGGACCTTGCGGAAGCCCTCGGGGACACCTCCTCGGGTAAAGAAAATGGAACCTCCTCGATCAGGGATGGGGCTCTCCCCATGACAGAAGAGCCATGAAGGTAACTCTACAATGGTCAAGTGTTGGGTTGGTAGTGGACCTCCTCAGTCACACCTCCTCGGTCACATTACTAAGGAAGGTCTCCCTTAGTCATCCAATGGTGGAATGAAGGGTAGAGCTCCTCAGTCACCCGTCCTCGGTCATATAACTAAGGAGGGTCTCCCTTAGTCATCCAAAAGTGGAACGACGTATAAAACTCCTCAGCCATACCTCCTTAGAGACATAGCTGAGGAGGGATGCCTCCCTCAGTCATCCAAAGAGGGAAGGAAGCATGGAACTTCTCAGTCACACAGCTGAGAAGGGATACCCTCCTCAGTCACCAAGAGGGGAGAGAAGATGGAGTCCCTCAGCTATACCTCCTCAGTCACACAACTGAGGAGGGATACCCTCCTCAGTCACCAAGAGGGGAGAGAAGATGGAGTCCCTCAGCTATACCTCCTCAGTCACACAACTGAGGAGGGATACCCTCCTCAGTCACCAAGAGGGGAGAGAAGATGGAGTCCCTCAGCTATACCTCCTCAGTCACACAACTGAGGAGGGATACCCTCCTCAGTCACCAAGAGGGGAGAGAAGATGGAGTCCCTCAGCTATACCTCCTCAGTCACACAACTGAGGAGGGATACCCTCCTCAGTCACCAAGAGGGGAGAGAAGATGGAGTCCCTCAGCTATACCTCCTCAGTCACACAACTGAGGAGGGATACCCTCCTCAGTCACCAAGAGGGGAGAGAAGATGGAGTCCCTCAGCTATACCTCCTCAGTCACACAACTGAGGAGGGGTACCCTCCTCAGTTATCAAGAGGGCAAGAAGATATAGTCCCTCAGCTACACCTCCTCAGTCACACAACTGAGGAGGGGTACCTTCCTCAGCTTCCAAGAAGGGAGGGAAATGCAGAGTCCCTCAGTCATACCTCCTCAGGGGCATAGCTGAGGAGGGGGGTCACCCTTAGTCAACTGGGCAAGACAGCCTGCCATCATTCTTAGCAGCACACTAATCGAGGTTACGCCCAACATGCCATCCTTAACGAGTATCGGATTCCACATCGGGCGTGGGGCTAATTGTTTGGGCCAGGTCCAGGTCCTAGGCCCAATATAAGGAAATTACCATTTCACCCCTAACTGGGCAACACAGAGGAAATTACTATTTTACCCCTAACAGGGGCAAAAGATCCTCATAGACACTCCCTTCGGAGGGATGTCAGATTATGACACTTGTCATAATCCAATGGTCTGATAACTGTACTTTCGCACTATAAATATAGTACAATTTCCGCATTTGAAGGTACGCTTTTCCTGCAATTTCTGACAAATTCCCTAAAATTCGGATTGATTCTTCCAGCTTACTGACTTAAGCATCGGAGGGGCGTTCCCGGGAAAAGCCCCTCGGGTTAGTCATCCTCTGTCTGTTTTGCAGGTCAGATTTAGTTATCGAGAAGCATTTGCAGGTCCAGTTCAGACAAAAGCTCTACCAGGAACAAGTACATACCGCAGAAAATCATACGCATCAGCTTGATGACTGTAGGTGTAACTAGGGTGTCGATTCGGGTTGTCGGTACAGGTTAGGGTTGACCCAATCGAATTCGGGACATATCAGTTCAGTTTAACTTCGTTCGTTTTGTCCCTTTGGTTCAATCCAATTCAGTTCAGTCCGTTTCGGAAGCAAGTCAAAACAATTTACTATTACTTCATAAACAATTCAGTTCAGGATCGGACCATTACGATCAGATCAACTTCAGTTCAACCTAAAACGGGTCGAGTAAAAGTAAGTTAGAAAGATATCATGGTCTTTTTCGGTCATGATCGGGTTATTTCGGATTATTGTGGGGACTTTAATTTTGTCTGTTTGAATGAAAGTTGAAAATTATGTGATAAATATCCTTGTGATGAACTTTTAAGATATATTTTAGGTCAAATACTATGTCTTGGTACATCATAGTGTTTCCTATTGATTTTATCATTTTAGTGTAGTTGAAACATACAAATAATTATTTAATTAATATATTTGAAAGCTTCCACGTGTAAGTTCACATTGATTCCAAAATATAATATAATGTGCCACGATAATTAATTTGAAAAGGAAATTATTAAGTTATAAATTATTCCACGGTAAAATAAAAATTTATTTTTACATAAGATTGAGTTTTTGGTCATATCAATTCAGTTCAGGTTGGGTTAGGTCAAAAGATCAAACAGGTTGCTTAATATTCAGTTTAATTAAGTTTGGTTCGTCCTTTTTTCGGGTTTTGTTCAAGTTAATTTTAGTTTGAGTCATTTTCAGTTCAAGTTCAATTCAATTCAAT
Organism: Suaeda aralocaspica; assembly: GCA_016808085.1. Classification (NCBI taxonomy): domain Eukaryota; kingdom Viridiplantae; phylum Streptophyta; class Magnoliopsida; order Caryophyllales; family Amaranthaceae; genus Suaeda; species Suaeda aralocaspica. The sequence continues at coordinate 1,737,567 of PYUH01000138.1, forward strand.
CCATTGATTCATCGGTCAATAACAGTTTCGGTCACTTTCCGTTCAAATCATTTTCAGGTTACAGATCGCTTTCAATTCAGTTTTTTTCAGTCTCGATCAAGGATAATTCAATTAACCCAACAGGTTGTAACTCAGTTTGATACCCCTAGGTACAACACCCAATTCCTTAACTTCAAAGTGATAAACTAGAGCATAATTCAAATTTTGTTCTATCAATGCTATTAAACTTGTACGAATATTATTTGCCGAGAAGAGTAACTAATACTCTTGTTAATTTTCGGGTTATAAACTTATAACTTAAAAATGATAAATGATAGCATCTCTTGTCAAGGTTTACAACTTCAAAAGTTATAAACAGTTTTGCAAAATAAAGTTTTGTAAATTTTTACAGCTTGTTTATTTTTGAGCGTTTTGTTTAGTACTAGTACAGTGGTACAAATAAAATGTTGTTAGCATACGTGTTAGTTTTTTTCTTTTTTAATGCAATGTGAAAATTTTTAGACGGCCACCAAAATTTACATATGTTAAATATCTAATTATATTAATGATGGATATTAGTTGAATCCTTTTGCAATCATTATAGATAATAAAAAAATGTTTTCATGATTTTTTTATATTTTTAAAATTTAATTCTAATTATTATCTATTTTTATAACCATATTATGGAATTATTGTGAGAAAAATATAAACAAAAATTTATTTGCTATAATTTATATTTGAAAAATAACATAATGTTTTTAGAAGTCCCTACAATTACTTTGAAATATAATTTGACTAAGATAGATGAAATATAATCATGTATTTGCTTGATAGAACTTTGGTGGTCGTTTCTCAAATGACCACCAAACAATTCCCCCACAGAATACATGTTGTTGTAGACTTAAAAAATAACTCAAATACAATTGTATTGCAATTAAAATTATTACTATATAATTGAATGCAACATTTCAATGCATACATAACTATGAATGTACAAATAACTAATAAAAAGTTCAATTAGGCCCAAGAACAATTTATATACACTAGCTCGCCCCTTCACATATTTGCATATTAGGATAGAAATGTGGATGCTCAACATGTTCAGCGCTTAATAATTCCTCTTAAGAAGGAGCCCACTATCAACTTAAGCTTTTGGTTAAATAGGTCCTTTATTCCTTTAATATAGTATCAACCCTAGCGGTACAAATGTCACATGTTTGAATCTCATCCACACGTCCTTCTTAAGTGGAATTATTAAGCGCTGGTTATGGTGGCCGGACCCCATGTTGCATCCACATTTCTAGCTCAATTGACTCTCATTTAAGGAGGCATGATAACTACATAAACTGTTCTTGAGCTTCAACCAGCATGATAAGTTGATATTTCATGTGTATTTTAACCCCGCTCCCGATTGTTTTTTAGCTCTAAGACGGCTCTTTTGAGCCATTTCTACTAACTTTTGCTATTTCGAGTGTTTGTTGTGCTTTTCATTATATTTTACAAGAATCGGTGATTTATCGTTGTTTTCCGAGCCTTTTGAAGCACTTGAAGAAGTTAGTGAAGAGTTGAAGTCATTTGGGAAGCTTAACCGAAGATTAAAAGTGCTAAAACGAAGAATTAAAGAAGTAATTAAGGAAGAATGAGCAAAAACGGAGAAACGAAGCCAAACAAGCTGCCCGCCCGGACCGAGGCTGTGCGCCCGGGTGAGGGCTGCACACCCGGACCCCTCTGGGCGGGTGGCTCTGAAGGAGATTTTTGCGTGTTTTTCCCTTGTTTAGCCTAAGTACTTAATGTTTAGTCTTCTAATTTTGTCATTTACACCTTTTTACTTTTACAAACCCTAGTTTTACTCTAAAATTCTCTCTAAGTGTGGAACTTTGTTCAATCTTTCAAACAATAATAGTCAGGTTTTATTTCAATCTCAATTCTTGTTTTGAATTAATGTTTATTATTAGTTTTAATTTATGCTCTTAGTTTTATTAGTTTTATGCTTGTATTTAAATTCTTGATTATTGTTGGTTTGTTTAGTTTAATCATGTTTAGGATTTTAATTTCTCTTATTGATTTAGTTTATGTTCTTTCAATTATGAGTGAGTAGTTTCTTATCTAGGACTAGGAGATCCATGGATTGATTGGTGATGTTTTGCTCATAAATATTAGTTTAACTATTAATGTACTTGAATTCTTGTTGACAACTTGTATTGTCTTCAATTAAATACTGGCTAGGTTTAATTGTTAGTTTGATATTGTTGAAATCGATGCCGAGAGGTAAGATTACCACAATTGGATCATAAGGACAATAGGCAAAATGAGTCTAAGTGAGCGAGAGCCATTAGAAGAGTTTTGAAGGGGACTAGATTCGAGAGAATTAGTGGACTTGAATTTAAGAAAATTGATAATCTAATTAATTATTTGTGTGCAATTCGTTGGTTAATCTGTGGTGAACCGATGTCCTAGGTTTAGTCATTAATCTATTTCCTTAATCAATTATGCTCTAATTCTAGTTAATTTCTTGATCACAATTATCACTAAAAGGCCCTATACACATTCTAAACTTTTTAGAACTAATAGGTTTAATTGCTTCCCTGTGGATTCGATCCCTACTTCCCTAGCTATATTAGTTAGAGTGGTTAGTTTTATTTTTGATGGGTGTGCGATAGCCTCATCAAATTTTGGCGCCGTTGCCGGGGAGGCAATTTTTAATTCTGTTAGTCGGGTTTATACTATTTTCTTTTTATTTTCCTTTGTCTCAAAGAACTTTTTGGTTCTTTGAGGCAGTTTCTCATCTTTGCTCGGAGTTGCATATTGTGCAGGTTTATAGGTTTATGCAAAACGACCACGATCCTGATATTTTTATTTTCCCTGAGCCCGAGCAAGTATTTCTGAAGCGGTTGAGACGTAGTAGACGCCGAATATTTCTTCCTCGATCCGTGGAGGAAACTGTTTCTGATTTGTCTCAGTTTTTCGAGTTCACCTTCAACCCGTTGTTTGAAGGGTATTTAGAGGTCAAAATGGCTGCCGAAGGAGAAGGACAGGGTAGAGGACCACCACCTCCACCACCGCCACCTGCGGCCCGTTCATTGAGAGACTATTCCTTCCCTAGTACGGAGTCTATGGCTGGAGGTTATTCAGAACCCGATACCGATGCTGCTAATTTTGAACTGAAAGCGGCTCTTGTGAATATGGTTGAAAGAAACCAGTTTTCAGGGACATTGAAGGAGGATCCGAATTTACATTTGCAAAATATCCTTCAATATTGTGATACTATCAAGCAAATGAACGTTTCGAAGGATTACATTAGGAGGAGAATGTTCCCATTTTCGTTGATGGACAAGGCTAGAACCTGGTTGAATGATCTTAATATGGCTACAATTACTTGTTGGGAAGACTTGACTCTTGCTTTTCAGAGGAAGCACTATCCACCACAGAGAACTACTTTATTAAGGAGTCAAATTACTAATTTCAATCAGGAAACAGATGAGTCACTTTATGATGCTTGGGAACGGTTCAAGGAGTTATTGAGAATGTGTCCTCATCATGGGCTTGAGAAATGGTTTTTAGTTCAATCATTCTACAATGGTTTGGGTAATGAGAGTAGAGCTTTGTTAGATTCTGCTACTAATGGTCGATTCATAAACTAGGAGGTCAATGCTGCATATGAACTGATTGATGAAATTGCTACTCATAATTCATAGTTTCGTAACCTTAGAGGGCATTCCAAGAAGGGTGGAAAACACGAAGTTGATGATAAGTATGAGAGTTTAGCTGCACAGATCAATGCATGCCATAAGTCAGAAGCTTGATAAGATTGGTACTACATCCCCTCCATCATCACCTGTAGCTGCACTTTTGGGATGCACTGACCCTTTCTGTGATTCCTGTGGTTCATTCGGTCATAGTTCCCAGTCATGTACCAGTTCAGTAGAGCAAGTGTGTGCCTTTCAAGCCTACAAGAACAATCCATTTTCCAATACATATAATCCGGGCTGGAAGGATCATCCATACTTTTCCTACAAGAACAATAGCAATCTGCAGAATCCTCAGCAAACTATATCACCTCAGCAGGCACACCATCAGATGCAGTTATATGCACCAGGACACCCACCATGTTTCAGCAGGCCACCACTATTAGCACCACCATTGCCGGCTCAACCTAGTGGTGAAATTTCAGAGCTGAAGAATATGATGTTGCAGATGTAGAAAAATATGGAGGCAATGCAGGCTCACCACAAGCACCTGGAGACTTAGATAGCTCAGATTGCACAATCAACTGCTCAAAGGAAACCAGGCTGTAATATCCCACATTTTCACGTATTTAAACAAAGTATTTTTGTATTTCATACGTATAACCTTCGTATTTATGCGTATAATTTTAGTATTTTTAACGAAGATTATGTTCAATAAAGGTATTAAATAAAAAGAAATTAACAAAAATATAGTAAATAATAAAGTTTTGGTTAAAAGTATTATTTGTGTTCTTAAATAGTAATTTTTATGATTAAAAATATTTAAAAAAATTCTAAAAATAGTTTTTTAAGGTTTTCCAATTTACTTAGGAGTGTTTACGGGCCCACCAAAATCCTACTTTGAGGCCTACAAATACCCTCCAAAACCTAAAATTCCAGATTTTTACTGATCATACTAGTCAATTAGGATTACAAAAAAATTGGGAGAAAAAAAAACTTTAAGATCCGAATTTTTTTTTTCCCAGAAGTTTCAAAAAAAAAATAGAATCGGAAGTTCGAAGGAAAAAAAAATTTTTTTTGGAGCGTCGGGATCCGCGCCCAGCCGGCCACCACTGTCGGAGCCCTTTCCCCTTTGTTGGTATAATTTCGGATTTTTTTATTAAAAAAAAAAATTTCTACTTCTTTATTTTTGATTCAATCTTGCAAATTTATGATTATAATTGTGTTTAATCATGTTTTTATAAGTTTAATCATGTTTTGATATAAGTATGAATTGTTTTAAGGCATGAATTAAATTTGTTGTTCATGAAATTTAAAATAGGGTTTGAAAAATTTATAAAGTTATGATTTTATGAATTTTTAGGTTCTAAACTTTGATATTATGATCATAAATTATTGTTGGGTGAATTTATGATGATATTATTAAGTTTAGACTGATTTTTAAGGGTTTTAAACTTGTTTTATAAAGCTGTCAAAATTTTATAATCATGAATTTGAGTTGAATAAATATTCTAAACATATTTAATCATATGAAAAATTGTTCTAAAAGCCTAGGTTGATTTCATAAACATGTTAGTAGATTGTAGAAGTGTTTTGACATGAAATCATGATGTTTTCATGAGTTTTTCATGACTTTAAAGTTTAGAAATAAATCTGAAATTTTAATAAGAACAAGTTAAATTGAGTTTAAAGTGTCCAAAATGCACTAGTATGATCACACATCAATTCTATGATGAAATATATAAATTTTAGTATGTTTTATGATGTTTAAGAGTGGTTTTAAGCATGTTTAACATGCTGTCCAGATTTTATAAATTAATTAAATAACCTTTTAAAGTATGTAAATAGCATAAATTGATCATATAGGTAAGGTAATACATCATATGATCGATTTGTGTCATTTTCGAAAGTTTTCAAGGAGTTTTGATAAATTTAGATTGTTGTCCACTTTTCTAAAGTGGCATGAAAATTTTACTAAGGTTTTATAAAATAAAATTAAGTCCCGAAAACTAAGTAGAATTGCAGTAGAGAAGAAAATTGAAGTATGAAATTGAATAGAGGCCAAATAAGGAATGTTTTGGACAAAGTTTCCAAATTTAGAAATTGGTTAAGGTTGTTGTAGAATTTAGTCAACAAGGTTTTTAATCTAGCTCGGTTTTTCCTTGTGTAGGAGACTTTGATTTAGTCCACTTCTAGAGTTGTGGCGGAGCACAACTATTTTACAAGGTACGTAAGTACTGAAGGCAAACATAGGAGTTAGAATGCATGCTTGAGAAATTCTTGCTTATATGAATCTTGTATGCTTGTTTTGGATCATGAATTTATATGCATGACAAGTTGTTAGTAGCATGCTTTTAATGTTTAATGGCATTCCATGTTAAATAGAAAGTTTAATTTTCATAAGCTTGAATTGGAATGTTCTGATCAGTATAGTTTGGCCAACAGTTTTATGAATAAAGGAAAGAAGTTAATTTTAAAGTTGATTAGATACTTAATCAATAAGAAAGGTAGTAGTGAATTTGTTCACATGATTAATAGAAGTAATGAGCAATTATTTGTACGTATAATACCACTCACAGTTAATGTGTGGTCAAGAAGAAAGTAAGTTATAATACCACTCACAGTTTAATGTGTGGTCAAGAAGAAAATAAGTTGTTAGCCACTCACAGTTAATGTGTGGTATAGGAGGTTCAGTTTAATTAAGGACTCACATAAGTTAATTTGGAATCACCTTAAAGTAAAGATAATGAATATGGTTGCTTGTTTGAATACATGCGTTTATGTGATGTTGCATGACAGTCATAACAATGTTAAACCTGTTAACCACGTAAAGTGTAAGAGGATTCGCACCAAAACTCTTGGGACGTATATACCTTGAGTATGAACAATGGGGAGAGTCGTATGGAACAGTGATCTATGACTTCTAATTGGAGTACAAGACGTTGTATTCTTTTATATTATAAATGCGCTGAATATCCGTCACCTCGTGTGACATAGGTAATACCTTCTTGGAGTTGCTCCCAAGTTGGTGCCCCATAGAGCGATTTTAAATAGAAACTAACTTATACACTTAACATTTATCAGAAAATTCAAATAATATTAATGATTTTAAGAAATACTTTACCTTTTTGAGATTTTTAATATAATTTGAATCTTTTGGAAGTTTACTAATTAATTCCTTTCATTTAGAATTTTATTAGTTTAATTCCAAATTTCTAATAAAACTAACTATCTCACTTTCCCTTGTATTATTTTCAGTAAAAATCAAACACTTAGAATTAAAAATTTTAAAAAAAACTCAAAAAAACAAAAAAAGATCCATCAAGGTTAATCATGATATTTATATTTTTTATTTTATTAACTTTAATTTTTCCTATGAGCTTCCCATCAATTAAACTCGATTGTTATAACTCTAAGTGTTGAGTCTTGTTTCTTTTTTCTTCTATTTTCTTCTATCTTTTTTTGACTTCCCTCATCATCTCTTTGTAAGGATTTAATAATGATAATCTGAAGATTACTAATTGCTTGACAATGCACGATTTTGATCGATGTTTTTAATGACTCACATACAAATAACATCATCACCAATCTTTCAAAAGTTCAGTCTAATAATAGGCCCATTTAGGCCTAAATAACGTATATATGGGCAACATGGACATGAATCCAAACCCATTAAATACAAATTTAATGATAACTTAGCAAAAATTAATATAAACTTGCAGCGTAACTAACTTTACAACGCTACACAAACGACGCAACTCTTCTAATTGCGCTACACTGTTAGCGTCACAAGTTTAATAACGCTACCTTGCTAGCACTACTTCTTTTGTCACGCTACAAAGCTAGCGCTAGAACTTTTTTTTTTTGCACTAAAAAGTTATGTATTTGAATAATTTTGATGAATATGTATTATTTATTTGAAATTACTTATACACAATTATATCATAATTAACCCCAACTAAAAGGGTTTTAAGTTATTTTAGAGCCCGTTACGGTTCAATAAAAAACCCACTTTGGTTTTTTTTTTTCAACATTTTATCTATTAACACATACTAAATGGACACATTCTTTTAAGTGCAATCACTATAATATGAAATTGCAAGGGTTACTACATATTATTGGCATACAAAATGATGAAAATATGCCTAATGTAAACAAAAGAATTTGTTTGCTTTAGAAAGTGATAATATGTGCTATATTGGCTACTACTTTTTTCTAAACACTTCTTCCCACCTTTGCATCAAACACATCATTATAAGTGTTTAAATCATGAGCCCATGGTTCAACCTACTCCTACATGTTGGATTTAGAATCTATTGAACAATATNGAATCTATTGATCAATAGACCCAAGGTCTATAGTTTGGACTGAAATATAATGAAGTTTCAATCAATTATGGTTATTATTTAAAATTCTTCAAATGCAAGCTCAAGAAAATCCGAAGAACATTATTCAAGACAATGTAGACGCATACAAACATGATTTGGACCAAAACTAGAACTCCATTCACTTCCCTAGTTTAATATCTCTCTTTTCTTTTCTTCATCTTTCATGGTAGATTTTGAGACTTATGTTGCCAATTCTCATTTATGTACTAAACTTAACTATCAATAAAATGAAATTCATTTCATCTTCAAATTGTACATTCTCTCTCTACTCATCATGTCTTGCTTAAACAATTGCAAGTGAATGAACTTATCAAGTTGAGTTAATCAACATGGCAATGAAGAACAAGTTAAAGCATAATTGGCACAATATAGTCTACGTTGTTCATATCAAATGCATCCTTAATTTGACGCATCCACACCTTGAACAACTTACTCTATATTTTACATCCTTTAAATTAAATGTGTCAATTACTTAATTAAGTTATTAAAGCAAAGTGGTTCAAATAAATTCTCTTTTGGGAAACAAACTTTACTTTCTTAACCATAGGCTCAATCATCACGAGCCTAAAAGTTTAATTGGGGCTCAATTTAAGTATCAAAAATTGGGGGCTCACTCCAAGTCCACTTAGTGTTTATTTAAAGATGCAATACACCAACATAAGAGGCACCTTTGAAACCCTAAAAATGTCTCCCTTATCTTGAATAACCTACATNCTTGTTTCTTTCAACCTACATCAAACTTAGCCTGGGGATGGGAATGCTACGAGGACATAAATTAAAAAGCAACTCCATAAAGCAAATATATAATGTTAAAGCAGCTCTGATTTTCAATTCAAACAAATGGAAATGCATGAAAAGTTGTCAACAAGTAAAATTTTAAATAATAGAGTTGCTCAAGTTTAAGAACAAGTTTGTAGCATAGTTTGGGTTAATTATGGGTATTTGAGCCTTCTTTTCCATTTCTTTCTTACACCCTAAGCTTAGCCACGATACAACCCTGAAAAATCCCTCCTTGAGTTGTAACAAAATTGCAAATAACTTGTGTCTTTACCTTTAACACATCAATAACTCAGAAGCAAGAGCTACGTAAGACCTGATTCCAACTCGAATTGGATACGTATGCAACCTTTCATAAGGTGCGGTCTTAATAGTCCTACATCTTAAGGACATGTAACATGAGTAAAATTTTAAGGACCCATGAAAAAAAAGGTCCTTTGAACACAAGACCCATCTAAGGTCTTGGATACTATTTTATTTTATGACGCACAACCGTCCTTAAAAGAAAATTGCCTTAATGTCACATAAAGCAAGTCATTTTCTTCTACACATATCATCCCTCTTTCCTTTTTTTTTCACACATACTCTTCTTCATCAAGCTTCTTTCCTCTCTCATGCTAATCATCATCAACTCTTTTAACTCAAACACACACATACTTCCTTTACTCGTTCCTTTTTATTCCGCAAAATCATCCAACTTCTTCATTTTCTCTTAAAGAATGAATTTTCATAGCTATCTTATACCTATCCATGGCAGCATGCGAAGCATCACTTTGACTCCATATCATCCTCTCGTCACCAAAATCTTTCCTATCTCTTTTAGTTTTGGTCTTTATAAACTTGGCAACTCGTCTACTTCAAGCATTATCATCTTCAACACTTCAAAACTTGAGCAAGCATTTATAATATTGATCTCTTATTTCTCTAAAGAGATTCACATTACTAGTAGCCAATAATTGAATTTGAAACAAACTTATCAAACAAGACAATCACGAAAGTATAAGATGATGGCTCATAACCTAAGATCAAATGAGCAAGCTAAAATCACTCTCCTTTGAATCATAAGCGTTGCCAAGCACATTATACAACAACTGTAATCAATTTTGGATCCTTAACTTCTACTATTCTTTCTTCCTCATTTTCCTCGTACAAAAAAATAATAATTTTTTTCAAAAAACAGAAAATCGATTTAGGGAAAGTTAAGATACCCCCAACCCCCCATCCCTTGCTTCCTACTAACTCATGCTATGGAACCTTCGTGCTTAATTGTGAACATTTTTGGTTGTTTTCCTCGTGCTTATTTGTAGCTAATTTGAGCATACTTACATTATAACTAGCTTGTAGATACTCTTCTAGCTAACTTTGCATACATATTTATAACCTTTCTTGTTGCTACAAGTCTCTGTACTTACACCACCTTATACACCCTGGGGGCTTATGACATTTGCTTCAAAATCTCATTAAGCTTATGACATTTGCTTGTTATCCCTTTATGAAAAAAAAAACAAAAACAAAACATGGAAGTTGTCTCACTTAAAACTTCATTTTGGCGATTATTTTTTGGGAGTAAGTCGGATAACCCTCCACAAAATATTGCCATTTTTCCCCTACTCGGACCCTCGGTCTCAAAATATAACTCATTACATATATGTCAAAAATAAAAGGCCCAAGGTCTAATCAATAATACAAGAACAATTAATGAAGTTAAACTTGAAAAGCTTTTACAAAAAAAAAAAAGGCCAGAAAATTAAAAAAGCGTAGCATCACAGACTTTGTAGCGCTAAATGAGGAGCGTCACAACGTTTTCAGCGATACTTAACAAGCACAACAAATTATGCAGCGCTCCATAGCGCAGCGCAACAAAGTTTGTCATGCTACAGCAGCAGCGCTACTAATTTTCTTGCGCTATGTCATTTGAGGTAAAATTAAGAGCATTTTTACTTTTATCATATTAAATAATGGGATAATTGATTTCTTATTCTTGGAGTACGTTGCTTCATAAATATTAAGAGCATTTCCATTTTTGATTATAAATTAAGAGCTTATTACTCTTATAATTAAAATAAATTAATCAAGAGCATTTTCACTTTTTGATTATTAATTAAGAGCCCATTACTCTTATAATAAACTAATCAAGAGCACTTCTCAATAGTTCATGGAGCATTATACTTCATTCTATAACATTATTTAGAGAATCATTTGCCAAAGCACTTTTGTTTAATAAAATAAAAGCATACTACTCTTACGATGCTTGGAGCATTCTTCAATAATCGTTATAAAACAAACTTATTTCGTTCATATGCTTGAACATTTGTATGACTACATTTGAATAAGTTATGACAAATAATTCTTTAAATCAACATGTAAGCACAAATTCATCTCATATTTCTCAAAATTATCTTAATTAAAGAATGTTTGAAATAGAAGCACTTACATTACAAAAGAAGAAGCACTTGAAGGAGCAGAGTAGCGCAAGACAATGTACTACGCTAACACCTCAGCGTCACAAACCTAAACACGCTGCCTCAGTAGCGCGACTAACTCTACCACGCTACAACATGTAGTGCGACTAAATCTGCAGCGCCATCACTCAAGCCCAGTAATGAAACCATGCCAATGTCCCTACACAACACTACCATGTATTATCAATTGAACATCAACTTTTATAATTTGAGCAACATTTCAAACACAACAAGTGAAGAAACGCTCACTTGGGAGCGTGATAGCAACAACCACGCTGAAGGTCTTAGCGCCTTTTCTACTGTCAAGCTGACGCATCAGCATGGTTGGCTTTGTGACGCTACAAGGCTAGCGTTCTTGACTGTGCTTTGCTGTATTTTCAAGTGCTTTGAGTTTCTTTTTGATGTTAATCCCTTTTCTCACTCCTTTATCCAAAATACTCAAATGAAAAAATACATAGAGTTAAGGTTTGTGATTATATGACAACATCATTAGCTTTTGTCAACAATTCTAGTAAATAAGAAAATTTACTTAAAATAGTAATAAATGAGCGAATTTATTAGATTTTTCAATAATTTTGGTAAATAAGCGAATTTACTCAAAAAAGTAATAAACGAGCGAATTTATTACACTTTTTCAATAATTTCGGTAAATAAGCGAATTTACCAAAAATAGTAATAAATTAGCGAATTTACTACATTTTTTCAATAATTTCGGTAAATAAGCGAGTTTACTCAGAATAGTAATAAATAAGCGAATTTATTACATTTTTTCAATAATTTCAGTAAATAAGCGAATTTACTCAAAATAGTAATAAATAAGCGAATTTATTATATTATTTCAATAATTTCAGTAAATAAGCGAATTTTGTCAAAATAGTAATAAATGAGCGAATTTATTAATTTTTTTTCTCAACAAATTCAATAAATAAACGAATTTACTCAAAAAGTAATAAATGAGCGAATTTATTACCTTTTCTTAAATATTCTTTATTAAATAAATAAATTTGCTAAAAGAGTAATAAATAAGCGAATTTATTACATTTTCTTCAAACACTTCTTTAGTAAATAAGCGAATTTACCAGAAGAGTAATAAATAAGCGAATTTATTAACTTTTCTTCAAATATATTTAGTAAATAAGGGAATTTACTAAAATAGTAATAAATAAGCGAATTTATTATCTTTTCTTCAAACACTTCTTTGATAAATAAGTGAATTTACTAAAATAGTAATAAATAAGCGAATTTATCACTCTTTCGTGTTCAGATATTTTTAGTAAATAAGCGAATTTACTAGATTAGTAATAAATAGACTAATGTACTACTTTTGCTTATAAAATTGAATTTAAAACATTTTAATAAATAAACGTAAGCCATTTTAATAAACTCATTTTCTATATGTCGATTTCAAAGTAAGAAAGTCGATTAATTAGAAAATAACTATTCCAATTTTCGATAATAAAAAGGTTTTTTAAGTTCTGGAAGCCATTGCTTTCTAAAATCTTGATACACCCATTGGTTAATAAGGAGCCCCCGGTTCCGAATATAAAAGTCTCGAAAAGCGATTCGAGCATACTTTGATTTTCGTCTTACTCAGACTCAATCAAAGTGGGGGCTAACTGTAGACATCTAATTTAGTCCCTGGTCCCGTGGTAAGACTCCATGATGAACAATAAAATCCACTTCTCTAGATTATTGGACAATTGATGTTATTGGACTTAATTTTACTATTTTTCTTAAATTACAAAATAATTTTTTAAAAATCCCATTTATATTATTGGATTTTTATATAAGCCCAATATTTGATTTAAAAAAAAAAAAGAGTTTTAGCGTAGCGCGACTTAGCAAGTCGCGCTAACGCAGCAGCGTGACAAGCAAACCAGTGCTAGCTGCGCAGCGTGACAGCTTGTGTCACACTGGCTGGTCAGCGTTATTAAACTTGTAACGCTACCTGGCCAACGTGATAAAACCTGTCGCGCTACACATTTTTCTTATAAACCCTTTTTTCTCCTCTAAAATGGGCCTCTTGACTCTCTTGATTTTTCTACCCATTCTCACACTTCCAAAACCGAGATTCTCTCTTTCTCCTAAACCTACTTTCTCTCTCTTTTTTCTCATTTTCTCTTTACACTTAAAATTTTCTCCATCAAATTATTTTTTTATTTTATTTCTAATTAAGTGGGTTAATTTCTTATTATTACGAATTAAATTTGAAACTTTGTCCAAATTAATACTCGAAGAAACAATAATGAAGCGAGAAGTGTAAGTTTTCTGAGAGTCTTAAATTAAACTTTATGTATTGATTGTTGTATTTATTTATTCGTGTATTTATTTCAATTTTTCACAATGTTTTTGTTAAAGGACTTAATTTGAATTAATTTATCACATTAAACTAAGATAATTTTTGGACAAATTGTATCATGCTAGGAACCTTGAATTAATCTTAGCGACGATTTGATTAAATTAATTAGTTTATATGATTTCACCATAATAATAGTAATCTTGTGTTAGGTTGTAAATTATTATTTTTTGGTTCTCTATATAATTGTGTATAATTGAGAGAAAACTAGTAATGGCCGCCTACGGGCTAATATGACGCACTCCGCCATATTAGTACCTTCACCCCCGAATCCAACCTTTGGTTCGTAAGATCATAACTTGGAGTCATCTCCATGGGATCAAAAGGGTTATTCGTGCAATTTAGATTATCGTCCCATATTCGTGTCCCATTCGTAATCAATCTAAATACACAGTTTATGTGTTTGATTCCTAAAACTCATTGGTGACTCCTTACTATCATCGTTCGTATTTGTTGATATTATCTCACTCGAAAAAAAGATAATTTAAAAAACAAAAAAAAAAAACACTAAAATAGCGTAGCGCGACAGACTTTGTCACGCTAACGTCGCAGCGTCACAAAGTTTGCTGCGCTACACCTGCAGCGTGACAAACTTTGTAGCGCTGCACAGTCAGCGTGACAAACTTTGTCACTTTACCACGCTAGCGCGGCTGAAATTCCTACGCTCCTGTTTTTTTTTTTTTTGCAAAATACTTCTAAAAAACTCCATTTCACCTTTCCTTAAGCCAATTTTTTAGGTCTAACTCGACCTATGAACGGTTTGGGGAAGGTGACCAAAAAAATTTGGGACCCTAAAATCCGGGGCCCCTACAGTGCCCAATAGAGCGATTTTAAAGGAAAGGAAACTCGTTCGACGCCAAATCCAAAGGTTGTATATAATAATAATTTTATTGAGTCCATGTACAGGTAAGAAGGTTGTCATGGTAAGTTGAGTGCATGTTTTATTTCATATTGTTATTGCATAGTCTTTAGTAGTTATGTACTCACCTTTGCTGACTGTTTGCTTTGTGTGCATGGCTTTGTCTTGGACTTGGCCCTACGATGACCCACTTGTGGTGAGTAGTTGTCTAGTAAAAGAAAAGATGCAGGTACAAGTGGGCATAAGTCATTTCATGATGGGATGGAGTGAGAGCGCTTGATGTGGCTGTAGTTTTACCTTATTTCAATTGCTTTCAGAGACTAACGTTTATTTGGTTATTTGGAAAGACTTCTGATTATTAATTTTGGTTTGGTTTTGAAGGGCCATTAATATGGTTCTGAAGTGTAATAAATTTAAAGTTGATTTTATTTTAAAGTTGTTTGAAGTTTAGTTTTAAATTGTTTTGGTTTTAAGGACTTCAGCTGTAGTACTTTGATAAATGCCTTAGCCGTTATCACGGTGACGGTAATACTTTGGTTTTTCCATATATAGTATTTTAATAAATGTAATATCTACTAGTTTAACATGTTTTTCGAAAAAATTAGGAAGTAGAAAGTTAAGGAAAATCCAGGGTGTTATACAGGCCACCTTCCATCACAACCTACACCTCTAGTATCACAGGCATCACGGAATCTCCCGAGGGACCAAGTCAATGCCATTACTTTGAGGAGTGGAACTGCTTATGAGGGCTCGAAAATGCCTACTGATGATGGTAATTCTGATGTTGCAGGTGGAGCTAAGAAGACCAGTGATGTGGCGATTGAAGATTTAGAGACAGTTCTAGATAAGGAGAGGCTGAAGCACCTAAGGAGAAGGTAGATGACACATCGATTGATATGATCCCGAGGTCACAGTTTAGGTTGCCCTTTCCGAACAGGGTGACCAAGAGTAAGAATGATAATCACTTCAGTAAATTTTTAGATATTGTGAAGAATTTGTAGGTTATTGTTCCTTTTACTGATTTGATAACTCAAATTCCTACTTACACTAAAATTTTTGAAAGATATTTTGAGCAGGAAACGTGAATTGAATATGGTGGAGACCGTAGCACTTACGGAGGAGTGCAGTGCCATATTGCAAAACAAGTCACCACCTAAGCTGAAAGACCCGGGAAGTTTTTCTATTCCTTGTAACATTGACCCATTATTTACTGATAAAGCTTTATGTGATTTAGGGGCCAGTGTTAGTGTCATGCCTTTATCTAATTGCAAAAAACTTGATATGGGTGCTTTGAAGGTTACTAACATTACTTTGCAGATGGCAGATAGGACAGTGAAATACCCTAAAGGTATTTTAGAGGATGTCCCGGTGAGAGTCGGGAAATTCTTTATTCCTGTCGATTTTGTTGTGTTAAATATGGATGAGGATGCTCATATCCAGATTATACTTGGTAGACCATTCTTACACACTGCAGGTGCTGCTATTGATGTCAAAAATGGTAGTTTGACTCTTTCTGTAGGGGATGATAAAGTCACCTATAATCTTAATATGGAACAATCATGTTATGTTATTGATGTCATTGATGAGATTGTTATTGATGATATGCCTCGATCCACTACAAAGGATCTTCTGGAGGCCGTTGTTTGTCTTGATGTTGGTGCTGGTGAAGGTACAACTGATGCCCATAATTTGGTCCAGGATCTTACTGGTGAGGAATTGAATCCGAATTGAAGGAGAGTCGAAAATTTGTTGAGTTACCTAAAGAGGTCTGTCTTGTCAAAGAGGTAACCCAACCTGAGATGAAACCCCTCCCCTCTAACTTGAAATACGCTTTTCTAGATGATAAGGAGTTGTATCCGGTCATTGTTAGTGCTTCTCTTACCGATAGTCAACTTGATAAGCTTTTGTCTGTGCTTAAGTCTCATAAGAAGGCTATTGGTTATACTATTGATGATTTGACTGGTATTAGTCCTGATTTTTTATGCATAGAATTCATTTAAAGGAAGGTCATAAACCTTGTATACATGGTCAACGTCGTTTGAATCCTAACATGCAAGAGTTGGTGAAGAAAGAAGTTCTTAAACTTCTAGATGCAGGTATCATTTACTCGGTGCCTGATTCCCAGTGGGTAAGTCCCGTACAGATAGTCCCTAAGAAAGGGGGAACAACTGTTGTTCGTAATGATAAAAATGAATTGATTCCTACTAGAGTTGTTACAGGATGGAGAATGTGTATTGATTATAGAAAATTAAATGTTGCAACTAAAAAGGATCATTTCCCCCTCCCTTTTATTGACCAAATGTTGGAAAGGTTAGCTAAGAATAAGTATTTCTGTTATTTTGATGGATATTCGGGTTTCTTTCAGATTCCCATCCATCCTGATGATAGAGAGAAAACTACTTTTACATGTCCTTATGGTACTTTTGCATATCGTAGAATGCCTTTTGGTTTATGTAATGCACCAGCTACTTTCCAACGTTGCATGATGAGCATCTTTTCTGAGTTCATAAAGTCTATTATGGAAGTCTTCATGGATGATTTTTAGTGTTTGTGGTTCTGATTTTGATTCCTGTTTGACTAACTTGACTAAAGTTCTTGAAAGATGTGAACAGGTGNGACAAAAAGAAACGAAGTGACTTAGACAAATCTTTTTTGTCAATAACCTCAGACCAATCAATCGAATATTGATTAATACGTAATCGATCGAACACTACTTGAAAACGGCTCTTCTGCTCAGAAACGAAATGTTCCAAATGTTCCTGGAAATTCTTGCTCCCATTGAACCATTTGTATCTATATGCATCAGGATCCCGATTCATGAATCTCTCGGTTCGAGAAAAAAAAATAAGAGGATCGAACCATTTCTTCTGACTCTTTTTCAAATTCGATAAATGTTGGTTGATCGTATATTTCCTTATAGTTCTAATAGTTCTATGATTCAGAGTATCGTTTCCTATTTGATCCCTTTGAATTCCATATGCGAAGCTGCGATCGGATCTATTCATTAAAAAGAATCGATTCAATACATTTCTGGAGATCCGAAAAAAATGGGTTCGGATCCTTCGATAAAAAGATTCAATCTCTTCATAAAAAATAGGAGATAGAACCAATAAAGATTTCTTTTTCGATTCATCCCTGGAGTTGAATACCTCATTCAAGAATTGTTTTTGCTCCAATCCGCAGGAATCAATAGAATTTATTATGCTAGTAAGGCCTTGGATGAAGCTCAAGTCAACTATGCCACCACTGAAAAAGAGTTGCTTGCTATTGTTTATGCATTAGATAAATTTCGTGCTTACCTTGTAGATTCGAAAGTTATTGTTTACACTGACCATGCAGCTCTTAAATATCTACTTGGGAAAAAGAAAGCCAAACCGAGGCTCATTCGGTGGATTTTGTTGCTTCAAGAGTTCGATCTCGAGATTCGTGATAAGAAGGGAGCAGAGAATGTGGTAGATGACCACTTATCGAGGATACGGTATGATGATGGGGAGATCTCTACCCCCACTGATGATTCTTTTCCTGATGAACATATGTTTGCAGTTTGTATAAATTCTCCTTGGTTTGCTGACTTTGCTAATTATGTTGTAGGAGGTGTCTTGCCTTCTGATTTGACTTACCAGCAGAAAAAGAAGTTTTTGCATGATGTTAAAAGATACTTTTGGGATGATCCTAACTTATTTCGTGAGTGTGCAGATGCTTTATACAGGAAATGTCACTAGTAAAAAAATAGCTTATTAGTATCGTTTTTTTGCACCTATTTGTATCGTTTTACACACGATACAATTGGAGGCGTAACAAATAGCAAACCCTATTTGTATCGTTTGTTAGAAACGATGGTAATAGCTTCTATTTGCATCGTTTTTTTGTAAAAACGATACAAATAGACCACCTATTTGCATCGTTTTTTTGGTGGAAACGATACAAATAGGTAGTCTATTTGTATCGTTTTTACAAAAAAACGATGCAAATAGGTGGCCTATTTGTATCGTTTTTACAAAAAAACGATGCAAATAGGTAGTCTATTAGTATCCTTTTTTTAACAAACGATACTAATAGTGCTGTTTATAAAACAAATTTCAAATGGTAATTTGGTGGGCTCTATATTCACAATAAATAATATATCTATATATATATGCATCCTCCCGCCATTGCCCCTGTTCGATTCTCTATAGTTTACAATACTAATATAAATATTTCATTAACAAATTAAAAATTGTAAACGATTCAGGTATATACAATACACTTTCAATTCTTATATAAATATATTTTACAACGACAAGTTGGATAGATGTTTACGAAATAACTAAATTAAAAGTATGAACAATATTGTAATCAAATACTTTTTTTATTTAATTAGGATCGGATAATAAGAAATTTAGTCTGAAGAACCTCGCCCATTGCTCGCGAACTTCATCCAACTCTCTTTTGGTATACGGGGCAGATCTTCCAATATAGTCCTTCAAAAGATTATATTGAAAACAAAATGATGTAAGTAAAGTATGTAAGATATTATTGTTAAGAGAATAAGAAAGGGTACAGTAGCTTTCCAATCAGTACATATGAATATGCTGCTACTGTCTAAACAAACATATTAAAAAAAGACATGACATGCTTTGCTAAAACTTCAAGCAGGACAATCAATAATGTATTAAATCAGTGATTAATTGGACAAAAATTGGACAATCAACAAGAGACCGAATAAATTGGACAAAAGGAAAAGGAAATAGATGGATATAAGAGTCGGAAACAAAAATGGAGTGTTTATCCTCATAGATAAGGCCTTGGCAATAATGTAGTTAAGATCTTAAAGCAAGTCCTTGGAGGAGTGAAGTTGACCACTGGTGGTGACCTCAACGGGCATGTATTTTCTATGAGGGTAAAACCTTTGGGAGTATGACTCATCGCTACCAAAAACAGGTCAGGACTACTAGAAACACACATCAAAACAACCTAAACCAAACCAAAACACCAACACCAACAAAACTCCAATACAACACAAGACAAATAAAAAACCACAGCCAACCACTCTCATCACTCAGCACACAACACACAGCAGCAACAAACCAACCAGCCACAACTTCCTCCAGCACTGCATACCCTGCCCCCACTACAAAACCAACCAGCCACGCACAACTTCCTCCACACACCCCACCAACCTGCACCGTAAACCCAACTCCAACAGCCTACAACAGCCACCAGCAGCCACCAAGAAAAAAATACAACCTCACTAGCAGATTTTCACTGCACAAAACTGCAGAACTGAATTAACATCAGACCCCCAAACTGCAGCCCTGCATAGCTCACTGCAGAACAACTTAGGCATCCTGTAACAAACCAAAACAGGCTGCACAACCAACATGTTTTGCAGCTCCTAAACAACTACCATGCACTCCAAAAATAAAAAAAAAATAAAAAAAAAAATAAAAAAAACTGCACAAACTAACAGCAGCAGCAGCAGCAGCTCACAGGACCAGCAGCCATTTAACACAAGACTGCAGCAGCAACCATAAGCAGCTCAATAATAACAAATCAAACCAACCAGTCAACAAGGCCAAACTAACTCATAACCAGGCATTAACAAGCATCAAACAACAACTTTCACAACCCTTACAGCCCTGCACAAACTGCCTACAATAAAAGCAGAAAAGTACAACAGCTGCCACATCTCCGGACAACGGCTCACGAACTAACCTATTCAAGAACATAAGGTTAGTGGTGTTCATTACCACTTCCATGTGAATTCCTGTTCTAGTTGACCTAAGCTCTCGGTTGATCCTTCAACTAAAATTCTGATCTCACTAATAGTTTTAAGCTAACAATTTCAAAGTTCAAATCTTACTTTATATGTATTTTCAAGGTTAGTGGTGTTCATAACCACATCCTCTCCGAAACTTCACCAAATTCCCAAAAAACCTCCGTCTATGATTACTTGCATTCCAAAGACTAAACTAATTAATAAACAACAAATTAAATCATGACACAAACCTTTATTTGCTTCACATCACCCTTACATTCACCAACTTTCTTGACTATCTCATTCATGTACTTCATCACATAGTAGCCACAATCCATCCCACCAGTTTGCTGGGCGCACTAACAATATTGCAAAACGTAGGTTAAGAACAAGATACCTCTTGTGAGCATTATACCAAAATATATTCTATAGTATTCACATAAGAACAAAATAAAAGAGTCACACGTATACCTCGACTCGTGTCACCTCCAAAACCATTTTAGAATTTTCTTTGATCCTTGCTCTATACGACTTGTAAGCACTGAAACAAAATTGAAGATGTAAAAGTTCTACCAAAATAAATCAACACTTGCCTCGATGTTGCAGAAGAAAGTGACATCAACAGACAGATTACCACGATACTAACAACGTTACTAAAAATTTTGAAACATTGAGGGTTCATAATTACTTACAGATCAAACACGTTTTCACAGCTCAGTTGACGAGGTGGTTGTTGTGTCAATGGGTCGAGTATATAAATTACGCCGTCACATAAATCAATGGCCATGAGAATCCAGTGGTTGCTACCAAAATAAAAATACGTGATCATTATATCCAAATATAACAAGACATTGTATGTAAATACAAAAGTAAGAAGAACCCGTTCATACTTTTCATTGTATAGGGCTAAAATTAGATTGGACTTTGAATTTTTCCTTTTTAGTTCGCTGTTGAAAGCGTGCTTCACATACTTGACTACATCGAAGAAACTTCTCTTGCATTCTGCGCCAGATAATCTATGGGGACACAAGAAGGTTATGTGTCCCCCTTCAAACTTAGATATAACTTCTTCAAGGAGGTAGCTGTAATTCAAAACACCAAAAAATCATAAATCATAATATATTTACGTAAGCACAACATAAACGCAACAAAACAAAGTTGGTTTAAACTTTGAAAGGTTTACCAAATGTACACATGGATCACCGACACATTTATACACACTCCTCTAACAAGTTCATCAACGTCGGTAGATGTGACATAAATATGTTGGTCTTCTTGGAGATACAACGTTGGTGCCTTGAACAACACACATACACTTTCATGGTTATCCTCAACCATCAACATGCGCAATAAGTCACACTCCGGAAGATCAGGAACTTCACCAATTTGAGAAGAGGGAATGTCAAAGGGATGTGACTCCTGTGTTTTGAGAGGGTCATAACTACCTACACCTTCTTTGCTCTGCGATGTTGTCTTCACAACATCCTACGTAGTTTAAAATCAAGCTATACTTGGTTAGTACTCATCACATGGAATAACAACCATCAATAAATACTACACAAAGTTATACAAGCATAAACTAATGCTAAGGATTTGCATACTAACCGCATCCTCAAATATCACCATAGATTTAGGCCACATCACAAAGTAATCCTTAGCTTTACCAAGCTTAGTTTCACCATCAGGCGATGGAACAGGCAACTCCACTAATTTGTACTCCTCATATGGATGGTCGATGCTGACCTTATAGTGATCAGGCAACATCGATGATGTATGAATCAAAGACTTTTCACTAGGGTACCAAGTTCCATCAGCAACAACCACTAGGTTACCATCATCATCACTCATAGCAAGACGACATTTTTGGGGGCCCGTCTACAATGGAAAATTTTTAGAATTTATCACTTTAATTGATTGTACTATAACGTAGAAGAATTTGTTTTATTGATTGTACCATCATCATCACTAGGTTATGCTTGCCTTTCTTATTAAAAGTCAAACAATATAAATGGTCTTTATTAGAATTCAAACGATAAAAAAAATGCTTTTTAAGAGAGAACAAAACACGTTAAACAATACCTCTAATGGAGGCTTCCAATTCAATGCAAGAGGTGGTTTCGAGCTCACTTCCTTATTTCCCGCTAAGTTCATCGTGGATAATGAGGCTATAGCTTCAATCTTCATTTCCAATCGAGCTATAGTTGCTTTTAATGCATCCAATTCCTCATCCCTACCTTTCCTTGGTTGCTTCCCAAATGCCTTTCGGAGGCCAACTCCAACACCAGATCGGCCAATCCCTTTTACATATCCATTGTAGTCCCTTTTCCCAAGAGCCTTACATAGAGCGTCATTATCGACCTCTGAAGCAGAAGCAACTCCACTCTCTTTCTCTTTTGACTCCTTTTCCAAGTGTTCCATCTGTAAGAAGAAATAAACATTGTGAGAAGTAAATACCACAAGTACTATGGCTTATTGAAATTCACTTCAAACACAATTTCATGAAAATATTTCAAGTGTTTATAAATAGTCAAACAACTTACAACTTGGTTCACTACTCTAACCGTGTCACCTTTAGTTGGATCAACTTCCCATTTTCCATCCCGTGTACGACGTTGATGTGCTAGACACCACTCAAGGGCACGATTGTGCACTTTGCTGCTCACCACACTACTCTCTTCGATCGAGTTGTCAACAGGAGGAGTTGGAAGTCTTTTCTCCTTCACCCATTCTTTCCTTTTTCTGTTGTAGCTCTTTTGACCAAGTGTATGACGATGGATGTTTCCTTTGGAACACATTTTGCCTAGCTCACTTCTTTTCTGTTTCAAAAAATGGTAAACTACATTCATTAGCTAACAAGACATCACAAATTCATGTTCCATATGATCACAACTTACTACCCATATCAACTCAGTAATCTACAAAAAACTCAATTCAAGTGTTATGTTACCTTGAATTCAGGGGATCGAACGTAATCCTCAAACTTCTCCCATTGCTCCTTTGTTATGTACCCTTCATACAACTCCCAAGGCTTCTTATCCGCATTTGGATTACCTTTTCTAGGTGCAGTGGTTTTACGAATAAAACGCCTGATTAAGTCAGATTTGTGGTGACGAAAGCGAGCAGCTACTGCTCTTAGGAAATTCTTCTTTCTTGCACCTGTTGGGTCTTCAATGTGGAAGAGTTTCTGATTTCAACATAATGTGTAAGTTAATTATAATCCAAAAAAATTGTAATATGGAATCTTATTCCAATATTCTGAGATTTTTAGAATCTTATTCTAATGCTAGCATTTCATGAAGTATTCCAATATGGAATTGATAGTAATGCACAAAAAGAATCTTATCCTAATCTGATCAAAACACACAATGAAATGACGTACTCATGCTCAATATTCACAAAATACAAACTAAATCAATCTTTTTAAGCTTAGAATGGACACACAATATTGTACCCACCTTCGTCTCGGCCCACAATCCATCCGTTTCCACTTGCTGCACTTGGTTCCATTTACGGATGTTGATGTCAATCCTATAAGCACAATTCCCAACTTGTTTGCCATACTTATCTTCATACTCACCCGTCGGCAAATGATACTCATCAAATTCAAGGAACATCGGTGTTGACGAACGGACCGGTTTAGATGGACCTCTACCCACTGTCTTACTCATTTTTCGTTGTGAAGTAGACGGTTGTTCTTCTTGAGGAACGTCATCCTCTCTACAATCCGTTCTTTCGTCTTCATCATTCCTCGGGTCCATAGATCCAACTTCCTAAAAAATTAATACACAAATGACACATTAATCAAAAAAACAAAGTAAAACTTTATAAAAATAATCCACTCTTATAGGCGGTCATATAATAAAAATTCAAAACTAACAACTTGCAATTGAAAAATCAAAACAATAAGCAACTAAAAGAATATCAAAACTCCCAAATTCACATGATGAGAGTCTTGCATAACATGGAACACGCATCATTAAATAAACTACGAGTAAATTTTTACCTTTTCGCACGTGTAATCATAACCACTACTATCATCACTATCGTTGTAAGAGTCATCATCACTTTCAGGCTCATAATCGACATCGACTTTCTCATTCACTTCTACTCTTTTTTGTGTCATCTTTTTTCTTGATCCCATCAAGGCATCTGCCATTTTTGACAAACCTATAGCTTCCATTCTTGCCTTATTCTCGGCAATCCTTAACGCCCTCTGCCTCTCATAATCCTTTGCCTCCTTCCGGCCCATCGTAATCTTTAATATCTTAAAAACATAAACAAAACTACATGAATCATATATATGTAAAATATTTTAAATTAAAGATAAATTATTGAAGGGTGCAACAAATATAATACATTAATGATAATTCATTTTGATAATACTTGACATGTTTTTCGTACCATCCATTACAATATACTAGTAAGTGATGTATAAGAAACTAAGAACTATTTGTTGTTCAATTTCAACACTGAAATTGGCTTTGGAATCTAAATTAGTTTTGAATTGTGCGTAATTAGATAGTTGATTTGACTTATATGTAATTAAATTTTATGTTTTTTTAGTTTTGGAATTTGAGGTAGCTTTGGATTATATAGAATTATGTGTAATTAAAACTTGAAAAGGGTATGTTTATTTTACTTGAACTGTTGTTGCTGCTTGTGTATTTTGTAGGGATATACTGTAATTGTTGCTTAGGTGTAAAATGGTTGATTTAATTTGAAGATTGTTAATATAGTACTAAATGTCTTGTTTCTTATTCGCGGGATTTAGATGGATAGTTCGTCGAGTGGACAGAAAGCAAGCGGCCAAAAATGCCCATTTTCAGCAGTGTAATCAATTTCAAAAGGGGATAAGGGCGAGGGAGATCAAAGTGTAGCTCAAGCGCCCCAATGTAGACCATGAGATAGGGGAGATCTTTTGAGGAGGTTATCTACATTCAAATACATGTAATGGTTTGCTAAACCCAAGGACCAAGGTACATTTATTTATCAGAGTTTAGTTCTTACTTTCTTCTCGGAGTCTTATTTAGTTATATTTTGTCATATTCCAATTCTTGTATTTAGCATATTAGAATTGTTTGGAACTATAATCTTGGAGAGTATGTCGTATGTAAGTGTGCCGAGCATTGGCATCAAGTCACATAATGATTTTTGGTGAATATGAAAATCCGTTGTTAGGTCTTGATTTGGGAATAATCTTGGTATCCCCAGCTTTGGTAAAATGTAGAAGCAATCAAACTGTTTGAAAATATTATAGGATTTCACCTATGTTTAGCACTTTTAATAATTTAAAAGTTTTTCATTAAGTATTGTCCATTCTGATCTTTTGCTGTCAATCCATTTCAAGTGGGCAAGTGGGTTATTTCCTGTTGTTTGCATTCTTCAGCACGTATTTCCATTCTCGAGAAAATGATTTGATTTTATGTTTAAGCGCTTGAATAATGATCTTTGACATTAACAGGGTGTGGATGTTTATGCTTAATGAATGAATGCTGCTGCTTGATGAAAAAGCATTCAATTAATTCACTACTAGTGCTTAATGGTTTTGTATGTATGATTTAATGAATGACTTAGCATAGGAATGAGTATGTCTGAGTACAAGATTGAATGTATGCATATACGAATGGATGAGTAAGAAAAATAAAGAAGGAATAAATGCATACATGAATGAATGAATGAATGAATGAATGATGAGAAACAGGATTGTGTACTATATTTGGAGGCATAGCAACAAGATTGTGTGGAATGGTGGTTGCTAGTTGTATCTTTTGCCAGGTTTTGGTTGGTGGCAGCATGTTTCAGGTTGTTGCTAGTCTGCAGTTTCTACTTCAGTCTTTCTGGCCTGTCAGGTTAACCATAGGGTCCACAGGTTTCAGAGTTTTGTTTGGTTTGTTTTCTGCTGTGCTGGTTGTAGTTTGGGTGTTGGTTAGGTGTTTGGTGGTTCTGGTTGCTTGGCAGGTTGAATAGCTATTTGGTTTGGTTGGTGGCTGCAGGTGTAAATTGCTTTGCAGTTATTTGGTTCAGGTTCTCTGTTCCACTAGGTGAATCATGGTTCACAGGCTGCAGCATGTTTTTTTATCTTTGTTTTTTGATTAATTAAATTTTGTTAGTATGTTAAGAAGATTGTGATTATATTTGGTTTACTTGATTGCGTTTTAAATTAGGAATTAGCAACTTTATGTTTCAAGCTTATAAACACTACGATTATAATTGTTTTCCAAGTAACTAAGTGAGTGACATTAATGTTTATAATTGTTGTTGCTGCCTAATTACCCCAAAAAAAATTTATTTCAACTATCTTTTCTATAATGAATTTATTATATTATTGCTTGAACATTTGAATGATTGATTTTTGTTTGACCCTATTCTCCGAGCTAGTAAGATGCCATATTTAACTGCCTCAGCCGATGCAATTTAGACATTAGTTAGTTTCATATCACACCTATGACGCTTACTAAAATTTGCCAGTCCCTAGCAAGTTGCATCCTTAGTCATTGTATCTACTTCATCAAATAAAACCAGTTTTACATCTGCTTTTGAGCTAACAACAATGTAAACACAACAATCATCAGAAAAACACCAATTATTCCATTATACTGAAAAACATAAAATAGATACAGTTCTAACCAAGATCAATAAAAATTGGAAAAAATTTATATCAAATATAGGATATCAAATGGCAGCAGCAAACGAAGCCATACCTACATTAGCACCAACATCAATAAAACCTCAAAAAATTAAACCTGAAGACCCCAAAATGAAAACCCACATGCACAAATCATCAACAAACCAAATTAATCAAACCCCAAAACACACATGCAACAACAGAACAAACTATGACACCAAAAACACCATAAATATGCAGACTTAACAAAATAATAGTAACAGCCAAAAGCTTCAAAGTAACAGCCAAAAAACGAAGAAACAAACATCATCAAAAGAATAATCCAATGATTGAGATTACATCTACAACCAACAAATAATGAAACAGAAGAAAAAAATCCACCATTAATGGGGCAAAAGCAATGTAAAGGAGGAGGAGAAACAGGCATTGAAGTAAAGACAAAAGTTTTATCAAAATACATGACAGGAAAATACAGAGAAATACAAGGACAAGATTCTGAGAAATACAGAGAAATCAAAACCTAAACTTCAAACTCCAATTGAAATATCAAAAGATGATCATAGAATTTTGTGTATGAATCATTTAATTGGGTTAGTTAGAGAAGGTGGAATTCGACCTAATTGAGCCAAAAAAAAAACTTGGAAAAAAAAAAACTCGAAAAAAAAAACTCGAAAAAAAAAACATCAAAACCCTAAAATCAATAAATTGAGGACAAATCAAAATAAATGAAATACGAAAATCAAAATCTGAAAATTGAGGACAATTTACCTTCATCAGTTCATCCTCTTCGAATCTTCGATTTGTTCAAAATCGTCACCACCAAACACACTTCCAAAACCCTAACCACCGAAAAACCTAGTTTGGAACTTCAATCACCCAAAAATCTAACTTGTGACCACCTTAGAAGCCCAATTCAACAACCCCAGAAACCTGAAAACCCTAGTTTCGAGTTAGTGATAGTGATGGAGGTGGTGAGAGACAATGATGAGATTAATGATGTGAGAGTGATAGTGGTGCTGCGAAAAGTGATATTGATGCGCGAGTGATGGAGGTTCGAAGATGCGCGACTGGTGGAGGTTGGAAGATGCGCGAGTGATGGAGGAGAAAAAAGGACAGTGTATAGTTTTTGAGAGGGAGAGGAAGAGGAAGAGGAAGAGTGAGTGTATGTATGACATATTGATAGTAGAAAATAGTGGGGTTCGTTAAATGTTAGGAAGGGTGTCTGATTTGTATCGTTCTACAAATTAAACGATACTAATAGCTTTTCCATTAGTGTCATTTCTTTTAGAAACGATACTAATAGCTTTTCCATTAGTGTCGTTTCTAAAAGAAACGATACTAATAGGCTTGCATTCGTGTCGTTTCTTTTAAAAACGATACTAATAGGATTGCATTAGTGTCGTTTCTTTTAGAAACGATACTAATAGGGCCGTATTAGTGTCGTTTTTTATACAAACGATACTAATGAGCATATATTAGTATCATTTTTCTTACAAACGATACTAATAAGGCGTCACTAATAGCCATTTTTCCACTAGTGTGTGTTTCGGAATGGGAAGTCTATGGTGTACTTCACCATTGCCATTCATCACCATATGGAGACCATGCTGGACTTTCTAAGACGATGTTTAAGGTACTCGAATCGGGTATTTATTGGCCTACTATCCTACAAGATGCTAGAGCTTTTATTATGTCTTGTGACTCGTGCCAATGAACAGGTAATATTTCACAAAGGCACAAAATGCCTCAAACAGCTATATTGGAAGTTGAGATTTTTGATGTTTGGGGCATTGATTACATGGGCCCCTTCCTATCCTCTAATGGAAACCGTTTCATATTAGTTGCTGTGGATTATGTTTCTAAATGGGTGGAAGATCTTGCTACCCCCCATTGCGATTCTAACACTGTTTTGAGGTTGTTTAAGCAGGTTATCTTTCCTAGCTAGGTTCGGAGTCCCTAGAGCTGTCATCAGTGACGGGGGAAAGCATTTCCATGAGAAAAGGCTAAATAAACTGCTAGAGAAGTACGGTGTTTACCACAAAACAGGATTAGCATATCATCCACAAATTAGTGGTCAGGTGGAAGTTTCAAATCGAGAAATCAAGGCTATCCTGGAGAAAACGGTTGCAAAGTCAAGGAAAGATTGGAGTAGCAAGCTGCATGATGCATTATGGGCATATAGAACGACCTTCAAGACACCCATCGGTACATCTCCTTATCGGTTAGTGTATGGGAAAGCGTGTCATTTGCCGGTTGAGTTAGAATATAAGGCCTACTGGGTAGTAAAGGAGCTCAACATGGATGCCAAGCTTGCAGGTGAGAAGCGGTTACTTCAATTAAATGAGCTACACGAGTTTCGATCGGGAGCCTATGATAGTGCTAAGATTTATAAGGAGAAGACTAAGAAATGGCACGATAAGCGAATTGTAAGAAAGGAGTTTGTAGCAGGTAATAAGGTCTTGTTATTCAATTCTAGATTGAAGCTTTTTCCCGGAAAGTTGAGGTCTAGGTGGAGCGGTCCTTTCATTGTTACCATGGTGAGCAAGTACGGATTTGTAGAGGTTCAGAACGAGAAAGGGGAGTGATTTAAGGTTAATGGACACCGCCTCAAGCAATACTATGAAGGTGATGTTGTTGGCCTAGTTGAAGAAATCAATCTTCGAGACCCACACTCCTATGAGCTATCAGGTAATATGGTCAAGCTAATGACGTTAAACAAGCACTTTGCGGGAGGCAACCCGTAGTTAGTTTAGTTTTTAGTAGGTTTTTCATTTTCATATATATATATATAATATATAATATATATATATTTTAGTTTAGTTTAGTAGGGACTCTAGCTCATATCTTAGTTTTGGTGTGGAGAGAGTGAGGTACTAATAAATTTTTAAAGTGTTTTGGGTGTGATTACAGGTACAATTTAGGTGAAAAAGTCAAAAAGGGAGAAAAATTGCACGAGAAGCCGCCAATCCGGACCCCTCCGGGCGAACAGCACAGGCCCGGGCGTGTGGCCTTCGGTCCGGGCGCGCAGCAGCATTTTGAGGACTTAGTTTTTTTTTGCAGGTTTTTGGAGGAAGCCATACGCCCGGACCCCTCCGGGCGAGCAGACCCCTCCGGGCGCCCAGCCCGCGGCCCGGGCGGATAGCCTCCATGCGTTTTTTTTTTATTTTTTTTCTTTTTTTTTTCTTTTCTTCTTTCTTCCTTTCTTTTCTACGTCCTTTCTTCTTTCTTCTTCCTCCTTCTCTCACCTCTCATTTTCTTATCTCCTCTTTCTCTCTCTACAAATCCTCCATTATTCTCTACCTTCTCTCTACTATATCTCCCTCATTACTCACCCAAACTCACTCAAATTTTCACCAAAATTAATCTTTTTCCATTCTCTTTTAGATCCCCACCATAAATCTCACTCAAAACCACTTTCATCTCATACCCTTTAATTTCTCATCACCTTCACTACTCCTCTTCGATGGCACCTAAGAGACAACGAGTAGGAGCAAGCTCAAGGAACGAACCACAAGGTTTGGGATGCGATCCTACATACGGGTTAGTAGCTTTTGGTTCACAGGAGCAAAAGGTACGATTCGAAAAACATAAATTACGTCATGTTACCCCCACCCGTTTCATAGATCATCAATTATTACATGCTTTAGGAGTTCATGATGAGACTGAGGAGTTGTTTAGATCTATGGGTATGCACAATTTTTTTGGTATGGATGCCCCAACCTATCCCGAGTTTATGTCGAGTTTTGAAATTGACCGACCAAACCCCAAGGCACCTGTTAGAGGTGTCAGTTTTAGAATGTTCATGTCGATCGTTATGAAACGATCGAGGATTTTGGGGCCATATTTGGTTTGGCCAGTTGGGGGCGTGCTAGACCCCCAAAGGGCTTTGATGATGTTGCTTGGTGGTTTTCTCTGACAGATGTGCATCTGACTAACTGGCAGCATACCAAGGCTAACATGATCCACCAACCCTCTGCTAGGATTACTCATCGTTTTCTTGCAGGGACGATATTTGGTCGGTATGAACAGCACGAGGTTCATACCAGAGAGATGTGGTGCCTAAGGAGGCACTTAGTTAAAAATTCATTTCCTTACCGTCTTCATCTTCCTCATTGGTTTGCCATGCATTTACATACTCAATGTAAGACTTATACAGGTACATATCGATTTGGCGAACCAACCATTAACAATATTGTTTTTGGTGGTCTTCTGACATTTGTTGGCAGGTACTATAAGGCTAAATTTGAGTATGGTAGGACCCCTGCTGTGGGGTCCCGCTACTTGGATGTTCCCTACCTCAGCTAATGTGATTGGCTAGACTTGAGGGACGGGGGGCGTATCAGATGGTACATAGGACCATCCAAGGGAGTTTCTGTTACCCTCCCTAATGCTTCACTGACCGCATTGCTGCCTGATCAGCAATCCTATCTTATGCCTTTGGATGGCCGTGGTGCAGGTTCTTCTGCAGGTACCTCGGGACATGGCGGGCCGAGCCAGTCCCAGCAGTCTGTGCCCCAGCCGCCGCCCCAGCATCCCCCACAGCAACCACCTACGGACCCTGCCCCATGGCAGGTACAGATGAACCAGCTGCAGAACCAGTTCAACAATTTTCAGATCCAGCAGCAGCAATTCATGGATCGGTTTACTACTTTTGAGCAGGACCACCGTCTTGCCATGTACCCGATCTATGACCACTACGTCTGTACTGGCGTAGTGCCCTCTACTGGCCCTCACCCTTTATGGTATCGCTTTAACCCTGGAGAGAGTACCAGTGGAGCAGGAGGAGGTGGTGGTGGTGATGATGATGATGGTGGTGGTGATGACGGTAGTGCCAGTGAGGACACTAACACTTTCCTCCACTCTGACTGAGAGGAGTCCCTTACTTCCTTCAGCATGAGGACATTGCTGAGTCCGGCTTGGGGGAGGTAATTTTATTGCTTTATTAGTTTAGTTTTTATTGCTTTCTAGTGTACTTTTATTGCTTTCTTAGGATAGTCATATGGTTTGTACTACTTGTTAGAAGTAGGAGTTTACATATGACCAAAAAAAAAAAAATGTACTGCCTTCATAGTTTAGATTTTTATTTTGTTTTTGGTAGTTAGATTTAGTTGATTGATTGATTGATTGGTTTGATGAAACTTTGTGAATGGTGACTTCCCTATGCCCTGCATTTTATTTAAAAATGTTTTTGATTGATTTGGGCATGTGATGAGTTATGTTTTGGGAATTGCCAACTTGGACTTGAACTTGACTTAGCTTAAAACAATTTCTAATCTTGCCATTATAGCCATGTGTAGAGTAGAGGCTTAAACTGTGTTAACGGGAGGATTTGAGCCGCATACATTATTTCTATGCTTATTACTTTTCATGTGTGCTTAGTTCCTGGTGCTTGTACGATCCATGTTTTAGCTTTTGATTCTAGTAGCTTGGCTTTGGTGTGTTACATGTCGCGAATGATAAAAGACATTCATTTCTTTTAGGAGCTTTCAGATTTTAGGCATTCTTTCACAAAATTTTCCCTTGGTCCTTATTTTGAGCTTTTACCCTTCATTTGCATTTTAGCCACATTACAACCCTATTTGGCCTTGTTCTAATCATTTGATATATGCTCAAGCTTGGCTTGGGGGAGTTGAGGAGTTGTTTTGTTGTTGTTTTGTATTTGTTGGAGGATTTGGAGAGGATTGGAAAATTGTGAATAGTTGCTGTTAAAAGTGTAATAATAGGTTTCATATTAAGGCTCTGCATACCATTGTCTAGGCTAGTTTCAATGAAGAATTAAAATGTTATACATCTTTTATTAGCCTAGATATGTATGTGTGATGATTTTGTCCTTGACATGTCATTAAGAGTCGTGAGCCTAAGTTGGAAAAAAATCTTGAAAGTTGAAAAAAAAAAAAGAGAAATGAAAAAGGAAAAAGGAAAAAAAATAATAAATGGAAAAAAAAGAAATTGAAAAGATGTTGAAAAAGAAAGGCTTGTGATATTTGGAGTAGTTGAAATATAAAGTTTTTATGGTGTGATGTGATTCTATGTGAATTGGTTTATTGTTGGAGTTGATGTTGGAGATGTTGACTATGATCTTTGATTGTTACATGCGTATAGCCCGCATTTACCACCACATTATCCCAAACTCTATCCTACCCATCACCCTAGCCACGCTACAAGCTTATAAAGACCTTTTTGATCGGCATGTGCATGTTTTTAAGTTCTTGTGAATTGAGTCAATTGCCAAAGCTAGGGAGTATTACTTACATTTCGAGTCGACTTTCATACTAGGATTGAGTGACTACCTTTAAGCACTTGCATGAGGTGTGAGATGTGGGTTTGGGTTCTCAATTTTTGCATTCAAACACTTATTGCATTTGCATTCTTATTTGGGATTAAGGGTGAGCTTCATTATCTATGCTCAATTTTATGTGTGGAGTGACACCGAGTGAGCTACTCTAGTCATCGACTTCTATTTCTTACATGGTTGGCTTATTGATTTTGATTTAAGTGGATGGCGGTCAAGGGATTTTGATGGGTTGGTTGAGGAACTTGCATAGTCAGAATTGTTTGAGTTATTCTTGTTTTGCAAAATTAAAGGGATGAAGTCATTGTTTGCTTCGTTGTTTTCTTGGGGACAAACAAGTATTTGGCTTGGGGGAATTTGATAAGTTGATATTTGATGTGTATTTTACCCCCGCTCCCGATTGATTTTTAGCTCTAAGATGGCTCTTTTGAGCCATTTCTACCAACTTTTGCTATTTCAAGTGTTTGTTGTGCTTTTTATTAGATTTTACAGGAACCGATGATTTATCGTTGTTTTCCGAGCCTTTTGAAGCACTTGAAGAAGTTACTAAAGGGTTGAAGTCATTTGGGAAGCTTAACCGAAGATTAGAAGTGCTAAAACGAAGAATTAAAGAAGTAATTAAGGAAGAACGAGCAAAAACCGAGAAACGAAGCCAAACAAGCTGCCCGCCTGGACCGAGGTTGTGCGCCCGGGTGAGGGCTGCACGCCCGGACCCCTCCAAGCGGGTGGCTCTGAAGGGTACGTGTTTTTCCCTTGTTTAGCCTAAGTACTTAACGTTTAGTCTTCTAATTTTGTCATTTACGCCTTTTTAC
Source organism: Suaeda aralocaspica (assembly GCA_016808085.1). Lineage (NCBI taxonomy): Eukaryota > Viridiplantae > Streptophyta > Magnoliopsida > Caryophyllales > Amaranthaceae > Suaeda > Suaeda aralocaspica. The sequence continues at coordinate 1,771,540 of PYUH01000138.1, forward strand.
TTTTACAAACCCTAGTTTTACTCTAAAATTCTCTCTAAGTGTGGAACTTTGTTCAATCTTTCAATCAATAATATTCAGGTTTTATTTCAATCTCAATTCTTGTTCTTAATTAATGTTTATTATTGGTTTTAATTTATGCTCTTAGTTTTATTAGTTTTATGCTTGGATTTAAATTATTGATTATTGTTGGTTTGTTTAGTTTAATCATGTTTAGGATTTTAGTTTCTCTTATTGATTTAGTTTATGTTCTTTCAATTATGAGTGAGTAGTTTCTTTTCTAGGACTAGGGGATCCATGGATCGATTGGTGATGTTTTGCTCATAAATATTAGTTTAACTATTAATGTACTTGAATTCCTATTGTCAACTTTTATTGTCTTCAATTAAATACTGGTCAGGTTTAATTGTTGGTTTGATATTGTTAAAATCGATGCCAAGAGGTAAGATTACCACAATTAGATCATAAGGACAATAGGCAAATTGAGTCTAAGTGAGCGAGAGCCATTAGAGGAGTTTTGAAGGGGACTAGATTTGAGAGAATTAGTGGACCTTAATTCAAGGAAATTGATAATCTAATTAATTATTTGTTTGCAATTCGTTGGTTAATCTGTGGTGAACCGATATCCTAGGTTTAGTCATTAATCTATTTCCTTAATCAATTAAGCTCTAATTCTAGTTATTTCTTTATCACAATTGTCACTCAAAGGCCCTTTACACAGTCTAAACTTTTTAGAACTAATAGGTTTAACTGCTTCCCTGTGGATTCGATCCCTACTTTCCTAGATATATTAGTTAGAGTGGTTAGGTTTATTTTTAATAGGTGTGCGATAGCCTCATCACAGCACTTTAAACTTTTAGTTGAATTGGTTTTCTACTACTCTAGAAAAACTCTACTCTCTACAAACTTGAATTGAATCAAAATCATGCCCAACTTCTTTTGATTCTTTGTTTTTTCCCCCATATGCCCAACTTCTTTTTGTTTCTTTTTTTTCCCCTCCTAGTGTAATTACAAGTACGTAGTCTTTGTCCATGCTTAAAGATCAGTCAAAAATTAAAGAAACCTTCATTAAATAATTGTACTCCATATTGGATTATTGGCTACTTTCTTTTCTATCTTTTAAGATATGCTCAAAGCTAAAATTATTGGTCTTCTTTATCAGTAGCCTTTAATCTTCTAATAAAATGAAATAGTAGATTGGTTTTCTTTGTCTGCAAACACGATAATGCTGCATCTTTTGATGGGAACACCTCAACACTTAACTTGTTAATTGACTCCAATCAGATACCAAAAAGATCAAGGGCTTTCCACTTTTGGCAAGGAGTTATCAAGGAGTACAGGATTGTGTAGTAGAATCAAGTCAACATCTTTGTAACTTTTTTAATTTATTTTTTTTTTCATTTTTGCACTACTATTTCCTTTTCAATGGTAAATAAATACATTTTTTTTTTTTAATTTTTGTGGTCCACAACTATAATATTAATCACTAATTCATTATCGTTGCAAGTTATATATGATACAAGAAATAAAATTATCGAAAGTTGAAGTTTTAGAATTCTCAATATTTGGGGTTGCTTCTATAGCCATTTAGGAAAATGGCCACTAAAGTGTTAAAAAATCAAACCAATAAGATTGCAACACTTATTAAATGATTTTTCATATTTTATACTATTTGAATATAATACATATATTTAAAATAAATTTATTTACTTTTATATCGTATAGAATAAGCCAAATAAAATTATTTTGTACATAGTATAAAAGTACTGATTCGCAGACCATATTATACACGTACATGGTTTTACAAATAAACTAATTCATAAACCGTGTAATACACGATTGCAAATACATATAAATATTAAAATATTATTCATATTTCTTAAAATATGTTATATATGTATTGGAATAATATAAAATACGAACATCATTTAATATGTGTTGTAATTTTATTAGTTTTGACTCTTTAAGACTTTGGTCTCCATTTTCTTAAATGTTCACAGGAGAATTGTCAATATTTGAAGGGTGCTTATATAATAGTGTTTGGGCACTTCCTAAGATATATTTATACATGGTGGTTAAGCGCCCGCGTTCATATAAATATCGGTTAATTTAGGTGATGTTCTTGTCAATATCGAATGAAAATCGGTGTCTAACTACCTTTTGTTTTGTTTTGTTTTTGTTTTAAAAGTACTATCTTATTTCATGCACCGAATTTTTTTATTTCCTAATACAAATGAGGCCAATTAAGCGACATCTGTTGGCAATTATAAGATGCTTCTAACTTCTAAGCTAATATTTCATGCATTGTATTAGAAATTCCTACGTATAAGCAATGGCTAACAACCTTTGAATTACTTGAAAAGATAAAGTGCTTAATTAATCAGCAAAAAAATTCCATACTAAGATAATATTGATACATATCTATACATGGAAATCCACCTAAGGTGCCATTAATGCTTCTATAAGTTCTATACTTATAATGCAATGGAATCTTAATGTCATCTATTATGTTGTTTTTGACATTGTTAGTGAGTGGGGTTAGGGTATCAGAAAGTGGAGCTATCAATAACCAAAGTTGTACTTCAAAAAATCTATCATTTTTGAGGTTTGAGGCAAATATATATACTCCGTATTAACAATTTAGCACTTTCAATTCAGTTCTATTATTCGATTTTGGTTATCGTAAAAATGTTTAACCTATTTTATTTTAGCTAATTTTTCTATCTTTTAATTAAGTTCAGTCCAGTAATTCCCGTCTAGCTCAATTTCGTTAATATTTAATCCAGTGCATTTCACTTGATTTAATACTACACCAAAACTGTTCAATAGTAAAAGAATTTCATTCTAGTTGGTTTTTCATAGGTTTACTTCTATTTTAAATCACTTTACAGAAATAAAATTTCACTAAAATTTGGGAGGGAAGTATAATTTTCTTCACGATAAACTAGGGACAAAAATACTTTTTCGCTAAAATTTGGTTGGGATGTATTAGTCACACTAAAATTTAGATCAAATACTCATAAACTTATGTCTTTGTCATATCATTTTTACTTTAATTCTACACAATTTAAATTAATTTTTTTTCAATGAAATTCCATGTTTGATTATTTCAATTTAATTTAATTAGTTTCGGTTTTGTGGAGTTAATTTTACTTCAATTTTTCCCATTTTAATTCGTATAAGTTTTTAAAATATATTCAATTATTGGTTTGTTCAGTTGTTGGTCTATATCCAGTTCAGTTAATTCAGATTAATGATTACCTAATTTCACTTAATTCATTTCAATCAATATGTATATGTACTCCATATAGTACGTTAGTTTAAGAAAAGTGAAGTTTAATGTGTTATTAGTTTTTTGGGAAAAAGAAAGGAAATAATAATCCTAATTTCCAAATGTCATAACCACTTCAACTATAAGTATAGGTTCAAAATTGTGACAACTTCATTGGTATGCAATAAGCTGCAAATACAAAAAAAAAGTAAAATATGGAAGGTTATTATTGCAGCTTATACAATCAAGCAAAGCCATTTTTAGTAGTTATATTTCTTCAAATAGGGCTCGCAGGAATGGATATCCTCTCAAAAGTAGCACTTAATCGTGGTATGAGCAACTACGTACTAGTTGTTTATCGCCATGCAGTAGCTACTCTAGTTATTGCTCCATTTGCTCTTATTTTTGACAAGTATGTACCCCTCTCTTTTATCAATTTTATTTCAATTTAATGTAAAATCAACTTGAACAAATTTGAATTCAACTATGGAGCAAATGTAAAATATAAGTCCGCATAAATTAATTATGATTTAAGTTAGTGAGCTACATTTGATATATAGTTCTTACAAATTTAACTAGATTGTTGCCAAAACTAAAGTATAATAACTAAAATCATTTTGATTTGTTTTAATGTACAGGAAAGTAAGGCCGAAGATGACTTTATCAATTTTTGTAAAGTTACTAATACTCAGTTTACTTGAGTAAGAATTCTTTCATGCAATGCTAAAGCTAATATAATTTTTAATTTAATTAGTCTTTTAAATTTAAATGATCTTAATAATTTTTTATTGCCAAATTGTTGGTAGGCCAGTAATTGATCAAAACTTGTATTATTTGGGAATGAAATACACTTCGGCAACATTTGCTGCCACAATGGTGAATATTCTTCCAGCAATAACATTTGTGATGGCTTGGATTTTGAGGTAATCATTTATTGATTTTATTACCAAAATCAGCTTATAAAGTTACGATGATAATTAATTATAGTTTGTAATAGACACTACATATATAATTAATAATAATTTTTACTACATGAGCTTCATACTATGTTCAACAATTGAGTATATTTTATAACACATAGAAGATTTAATTATTGTTGCAAATAATATCAAATGTAGGTAGTAATTAAAAAAAAAAAAAAACAACTCTTTAATTGTTTTCTAGTAAATATAATTAAGTCGTAGATCGTGGTTGCCTAATGCAAACTAAATTGATTTACTAAACTATTGAGAGATGGTATAGTCCTATACACTATTTTTTTTTTTTTATGAAAAGAAAAGAAGTATAGTTCATTGCAAAAAATAAAATTAATACTTGTTCTAATATAATTCGTACAATAATATAATAGTCTAGAAAATAAGTGTAAGTGCACACAATTGTAATTAATTAGGTGTCACAATTACTCATTTGCTCATTTTGTTCAACATTGAGCAAAACCCTTACCTACTAAATCGTAGGTTATGCTTTGAATGTACTTTTGTTTTTTTTTTTTGTTTTTTTTTTTTTTTTTTTTTTTTTTTTTTTTTTTTTTAAAAAAAAACTCTTAATTTACATTGTAACTTGCAAGTAAACTATCCATGAAAAAGAGGGCGTCGATGCAAAGTGTGTCATGATCTTGTTTTTGGGTCAAGCATAGGCAAGATAATTATTCAAAAAAACATGTTAGTTATTAATTTGTCCAATAAAGTAGATCGATCTAATAGGGTAAACGAGATAATAGGGAACAAATCGGCAAAAAAATGTGTACTCAATCGATTTTAATCCATTTAGGTTTGGACGAATTAATAACAATAATAACAAATTAATTAATAACCAAAATAAAAATAAAAATAATGTGTACTACGTCATGTTAACTTCCGTTAGTAAAAATATAGTTATTGAGAACGTATGATATGCAAGGATTTGACACATGAAATCGTCAAGTATACTCGTCTAACAGAGTTATGGAGAGCTGAGCAATCATTTAGAAAGCAAAAAACATAACGTTTTTGTTAATAGTGAAAACGGTTATAGAGGAAGAAAGTATGAAATGCATGTACGTATTTATCACATTAATTGGATCCAACCAAAAATATAATGAAGGATAATCAGCAGAAATATATTCTTTCAACAGAAATTGACTACAATATCACGAAAAAATATCTCTAAGAAAGCAAGAAGTGGACTAGTGGAGGGATGGATTGGACTTGGACTATTAGATTGTTGAGCAATGACAAAGCTCTAATGCATGAAAGAAAAAAAAAATAAAAAAATAAATCATAAAACGAAATTAGATTCGGAGTAAGAGACAGTGTGCTTAGCTAGATCCAGTTGGACATGGTCATGTAAAAATTTTATTTCGTTCCGTTCGAATATGAAAATTAGGCCTTTATATTATTTATTAATTTTGATTTGATTTTATGTGTACAAAAATTGATAGTTTACACTTGAAGTTGCAAAAGTAATATATTATGAAAGTATTTCACAAGATAAATTTAACAAGATCTCATTTTCCTATGATTTTCCTTACGTATTAAGCTTATTACATTTTGGCTAAGTGAAATACTGAAAAACTTTAATTCTTGCGCATCATATTTATGATACAAAACTAGTACGAGTATCTATTTTTTCACAATAATAAAAGGATTTTGTTAGTAAAATATAGTCAAATAAGACTTACACACACAATTGCTAAAAAAAATTTAAATTCTGTAAATATACATAGCATCTTAAAACTTAGAAAGGTGAGGCAAAGATTCATATTTTATTTGCATCCTTATAGAAGAACACACTAGACTCGAAGTGTGGATGTAGCATGAACCTTCTATACTTAGTGTTTATAACTATTTTTTTTAAAGGAGGGGCGAATAAGATTCGAACTCATTAACTTATTGTCATACAGTCTTTAATTCTATAATAAAGAACAATTTAACCGATAATTGATGTCCAAAAATAGATTTTACGCTCTACCAAGTAGGATATGATTTCCCTTGTAGACAAAAAGTTTATATTATATTTATAGTAAACAAGTAACTTTCAAAGATGATTGTTATCCAAAAATGATAATTGTTGGTGGTTGATTAAATAATTAATTAAACAGGCTAGAAAAAGTGAAGTGTAGAAGCATCCGCAGTCAAGCAAAGATAGTAGGAACAGTGGCAACAGTTGGTGGGGCAATGATGATGACACTAATTAAAGGGCCATCTCTTTCATTTTGGTCCCAAAGTGGCTCATCATCAGATCATGGGGTGAAACCACTTGATATTAGTGTTCATGATGCAATTAAAGGTTCCATTATGATCACTATTGGTTGCTTTAGTTGGGCTGCTTTTGTTATTCTTCAGGTAACATTTTTAATGTATACTATACCACATATATTATTTGATTTCTTGCTTAATTAATAAATAATAAGCTAGTACTTCCTAATTATTATTGTTTGCTTTATAACAATATGATATGTAATAGAAAATGACATAGGTTATCTATGTATTTATTTTGATATAGGCTATTACTTTAAGGACGTATCCGGTTGAGCTATCTCTTACGGCGTGGATATGTTTATTAGGAACACTTGAGGGTACGGCAGTTGCCCTTGTTATGGAGAAGGGAAGATCTTCGGTCTGGGCTATTAATTGGGATGCCAATTTGTTAGCTGCGGTTTATAGTGTAAGTTTTCGGATCATGGGTCGTGAAACCTCATTTTTAAGATAAAAAAGAATTAACTATTAAAATATTTACATTCAAAACGTGATTTAAACTCCATTAATTTACTGAAATCATATTCAAATTTCTACCTTTTTATTTATAGTCGATGCTAATTGTTAGTTATATCACTGTAGGGTATATTTTGTTCGGGGCTATTGTATTACATGCAAGGGATAGTGATGAAAGTAAGAGGCCCAGTTTTCGTCACCGCATTTAGTCCTTTGTGCATGGTCATTGTTGCTATTTTAAGCACCTTCCTTATGGCCGAAAAGATGTATTTGGGAAGGTAACCTCTCAAAATTTCAACTTTGTTAAATTGAATAATGATGTATTCATATTTTATTAAAACATTATAAAAGTGAAAATTTTAGTGGGAGCTTAAATCGTATCTCGGATCCCCACTAACCTTTTGTAAACTTATTAAGCTTCTTTGTTATCGAATATTAGTAATAAAAATAACAACATCAACAATAATAATACTCCGTAATTAATAATATTAATTTAATACATACACTCCGTAATCAAGATGATATATATCATAACAAAGTTAGATTACTACTCAAATAATTAACTAGCATAAACCTACAATTCATCCCAACTAAATAAGATGGAAAACCAAAAGGGGAATAATTACTTGTGTGTATATCTAGTACGCATTGTAGCCAAAGAAAAAAAGTCCATCAAAGTTAGATTGCTACTTACACTTACTAGCATACTGCTACAATTCATTCCCATAAAAGAAAATGAAAACACCAAAATAAAGGGGGATATTACTTGTGTGTAAGCATCAAGTACAAATTGTAGCCGAAGGCCCGATTGCCCGAAACCAACTCAAATAACTAGAGCATGTAGAACCATATCTAAAAAAGGGTAAATATGAGGGAAGCCCCTCTATCAGTTTGGATCAAAACTGCCATATTTAGCAAAAATTGAAATACCATTGATGTCAAGTAATTAAAGATGAACTGATAATAGAAAAAACTTAAAACTAGATTAAATATGCATTATGGGGTAATTAGTTACACAAAACTGAATTGAAATATGCAAAAACTGAATTCAATGGCATTAAATAGAATTGAAATCTTGTAAATTTAAATTGAACTAAACCAAATTAATATGAATCAACTCTAAATTGGGTACGTTATCCAAATTCTAGTGACATCTAAATTTTTCAACCAAATTTTAGATCGAGTGAGTTATCTTTCCCACCAACATGTTTAGTGACAATTATGTCCCCTTCCTAACTTTTAGTGGAAAAATAAAATAATTTCCTAATTTATATATTGTGCAGCTTGCACTCCAAATTTTAGTACCCCTCCGTTCCCTATTTTCCTTGTTCGTTACTATTCACCTCTTCATTATGATATATGATATAATAATGGTAGTGGGGTCAAATTAGGGTAATGATTGATGAAAGAGAAACAACTTGCAACTAATAGTGGGTGATGTGTGTAGTCCATCTTAATAAAAAAATATTATAAAGAGGGATAGATCTAATAAAGTTTTTGATAAAGAAAAATATGGAACATCCAAAACAACATATGTAAAGAAAAATATGAAACGGAAGGAGTATGAAAAATGATAAAACTAGAGAGAGAAAATCATTCTTTCTTTCTTCATTTTTTCTCATAATTACAGAGAGAGAATCCTTTATATACTGAGTGATTTAGTGTAACTAACTATGCTGACATGTAAATCAACTCTAACAAACATACTTAGTTGACTAAACCACTATCATTAGCTCAATAAAAAAAATATAAAAAACTTCTTTGGATTAAATTAAAATACAAGTATCAGAAGCCAATTGATCTCAATTAATTTTACTATTCAATTAATTGAGTGTAATCTAAAAGTCGAGTAAACACCAATAAATTCAAAATTAATTGAGTTGAATTAAGCAGAATTAAAAAAAATCATATCTCAATTGAAGTGAAAAGAAAGGAAAAATTTGTTGAAAACTAAACAGTTGGGTAAATCAAAACTAAACAGTTGACATGAGTTGACATTGTCAATTGAGTCTATGACTAGCCAGGGGTGTTAGTTTTGGCTTTTGAATTGTTTACTACCGAAAGTTGTTTATGTGTAGCTTAAAAGTGGCTTGAACTTTATTTGACATAAACTGTCATTGCTTTTGCTCGACAAAAGAATGAGTTGAATTGTATTGAACCCGAATTGAAAATGATCAAAATTGAAGTCAATCAACACCAAATATGAAAAAATTTGCAAACCAACCATAATTATTGAAATGAATGGCAATTAATTTGTTACTTAATTTGACCTAAATTTCATTGAACTTATTTTAAACATGATCTGACGACTCAAGAAATTGCTTTAATTGTTAATTATCTTGAGCCAATATATATTAGATTATATTTACTTGAAGTAATCGTATTGTTATTCAACTTCCAAATTGGCAAGCCTAAAGCTATATTCAAGAACATGACCTGAAATAGAGCTAAAATTGATAAATTAACGGAAACAAGCTAATAAACTGATAAGGCACTTAAAAATTTCAGAACCTTAAATGAGTTGCTACTTTTGTTAGCAACTCAATTTCAGTCAATTTTTAACTTTCAAGTTTAATTTTTATTTCAGCTCATACCGCAAAATACAACTAATTATTTTTGGTGGTTTGAATGTTTAACACCGTGAATAAAAATGAGTAGTCAAACAGTGCGCAAGTATTTGAGTCGAACAAAAAAAGTAACATAATATGTTGAGACAATCTGAATATTCAGTTGGGCAACCTGAACTGAATTCAAAACATTGAAGAAATCGTTAATTTGTTTGAACTTAAATTGTTTTTGTCATGTAAGTGACCCGAACCTACCTTGAATAGCTACAGAGCATATAATTTAAAATTTGAATGAAATAAACTAATCTATTATAGTGATTATATACAACTTAAACTAGTATCTCCCGAACCAATTTGAATCAATCCTTGTATGTATATACCGTCAACCCGAATTAACATCACTACACATTAAAAACAACAAATATGTTATCTAACAATGTTTCATTTATCTCCATTATGCCAAGAACCTCTTTAGCTTTTTTGTTGTTGGATTCATCCTTAGTTCTTTGTTACTTTATTTGTTAATTAAAATAGATTAATACATCAAGAGAAGTTCACAATAAAGGAGACATTTTAATAATTGGAAAAGTGACTCCTAATAAAACGACAAGAATTGTTCGTGGGAGTAGTGTAGATAAAACTAATGTTGGTTGCTTTGATTTGAATGAATTTGTAGGGTACTTGGTGCAGTTGTGATTGTAGTAGGTTTGTATATGGTTATTTGGGGAAAAGGCAAAGATTATGATACCCCTGCACTAGTTGAAGATGACAAAACTGACCAAAACGTGGTCACAACACAAGCGAAACCTCAAAGTGTAGCGAAAGATGATTCTAGCAATAATTCTCATTGCTTGCAAATTAATCAAGATATTCATGTATAGGTTCATTTAATTTGGACTGCACTAACAAAAAACTTGAGTTACATCTCATATATGTTGTTGTGTAGGATATCAATCAATTTCACTTGTTATTAGTAGCTAGATGTTTCTAGTTATATTTTCAAGTTGGTGAATCATGGAATATCCAATTGGTGGAAAGTTGTATAACTATTTGTAAAAATAATTTTATGGATCAATAGAGTTCAATTTAATTTGTAGCAAAGCAATCAATCACCTTTATCCAACTAGGTTAGCTCTAGTGCATTGCACAGATTAAGCATTTTAAATGAACAAATTAATTAAATAGGGCCGAGGGGCATTATTGTTTCCTATTTTTTGAGTAAAAAATTTGAGCCGATACCCTACCCATTTATTAGAGGAAATGGACAGTCCATAAAATTAACCAATGTCATGCATGAAGGAGAATTGACAGGGCTAGTTGTCCATTTAATAAACATTGGTCATTGCCTCATTAGTTAGTTTGGTAGTTGAATATAATTCCATATTAATAGTAGACCATCCATCTCTTGATGAAAATATAATTCATTTGTTTGATGGCTAATTAGGTTGTTGATCAATTTCATCCATAGTTGTCCTTGTTAATATTCATGAGTAGTGAAATGATACACTGTGCTTTGTGTGATTGATGATTCATGACTAAAACTTTTCATCGATGATTATTAGCTCTTTGAGTAGCATAAATCGAGCTTCTATAACTATGGCTCGTCTTATTTTAAATCGTGCAATTAATGATGACATTTAGGCAATATTTTTCGAATGCAAACACAACAAACAATGAAGATTGTTTGTTTTATTTGAAACTGTAGTTTTAAATTAATGATAAGGATATGATATTGAATTAAAAGGCAAAAAATTAGACATCATTAGTTGGTACAAATGTGCTATCTTGTTCGGAAACAGGCTTTCCTCTAGAGCTTCTCTCATTCCAGCTGCCTGCTGCGAATTTCATGCTTACCACATGAATGCCTTTTTCTTATTAAGCTGAATTCCATTCCCTCAAGTAGTAGTCTTCTTCTGTAAAATGTGGTTTCGGACTGCAAAACATACTTCCCCATTGAGGGAAGTATATGTAGTTATCCCTAGGCTTCATATCATCACCATAATTAATGCCATGTATATGAATCAGTTTTGTGTTGTGAATTGAGATCCTCTAAAGAATATTGCTTGAATTATGACTCCGCCAACATTTCCACCTACTTTAGCCATGCCGGAAACAACATTGACAAAACAAGGACCCTTTTAACTAAAAGAATACTCATTTTCCTTCTCTCTCCTTGTCCCACATTGACAAAATAAGGATCCTTTTACTTGGTTGATATATCCTTATTTTCCTTAAGATTTTGCAAGATTAGAGTCCTATGGAGGAGGGACTTGGTGGCCACACATGTGCATGCACGTGTTGGACCAGGCCGGGCTCGGGCAAGTGTTGCGGGTGTGGTGAGGGGTTTTATTCTCATGCTTCATTGTTTGGAGAAATTTTGTATTAACATAGTTAACAGTTTCAATATCTTTGCCGATAGAGTAATCGTTGCTACGATTAATTCTTGTCAAATTCAAGCCTCTAATTAGAACAAAATTAATGGCCTTTCCATTTTTCCTTCTTTAGTCTTCTTCTTCAAATCCTATCTATGTCCAAAATGGATCCCTTTGATGGTTAAAACTGTAAAATGGTAGTTTAAAAAAATGGATTTCTTTCTTAGTCAAATCCATGTTGATTACATTCGTAATTCAGATTCTGCCCCAACTAATTCTAATATAGATTATGCTAAAGATAACAAAACCCTTTGTGGAATGTTTTACATTACATGACTCCATCCCTCTATATAATCTATAGTAAGTATAAAAATGCTAAAGACGTTTGGGATGCCCTAAATACTAAGTATAGGTCTGATGAATTTGGAACTAAGAAATATGCTTATTGGTTAAATTTTCGCTGATGATAAACCTGTTCTTGATCAAGTTCATAAATACGAGACTTTATGTGCTGATATTATTGCTGAGGGTATAAAGATATGTGACTCTTTTCAAGCTAATTGTTTGCTTGGAAAATTGCCACCTTCATGGGACACTTATGTCCATTCTATGAAGCACAAATAGAAGGACTTTTACTCTATAAGAACTGGTTTCTCACATTAAAAATTGAGGTATAGAACATGATTCAGGTGAAATCTAAACCTCATGAACATTCTCTTCTATCGCTAATCTGGGTGAACCTAAGTCTGCAGGTTAAACTAAATGATTCAAGGGCAAGGGACCTAATCAGTTCCATGGCACTTGACAAAAAAAGTTACCAAAGATAGGGATAATAATCACAAATGAACTTCCAAGGAAAGTGATTTACTTGTGGTTAAATTAGGCATTCTTCCAGGTTTTGTCCTAAAGGACATGGACCCGGTGCTAATTACAAAGGGATTAGTTGTAAGGAACAAGTTAATTTAACTGAAGTTATAATTGAAGCTGTAGTTTCTGAAGTAAATTTAATTATTAATTTGACTGAATGGATTGTCGATACAGAGGCAACTTGCCAAATTTGTTCAAACAAGGAACTTTTTCAGAAGTAGGAACAAGTTGCTGATGGTGAATGTGTTTTCATGGGCAACTCAATCTATGTGAGTGTCCATGGAAAAGGAAAAGTGCCTTTGAAACTTACTTCTAGAAAAATTGTTGCTTTACAAAATTATTTGCATGCTCCTGACATTCACCTGAACCTCATTTCGTTAACTTTTGAATCTGATAAGCTTGTACTCACCAAAAATGGTGAATTTGTGGGAAAGAGTTTTTATATTGAGGGGCTGTTTATTCTTGATGTCGATGTTGTAAGTGATAACAAACTTTCTGCTTTCGCTTATATTATTGATTCAGTTTCTTTGTAGCATTCAAGATTAGGCCATGTTAATGTAGCCTCAATGAAAAGGCTTAAACAAGTTGGTCTAATTTCTGACTTTAGTTCTACAACCTTTGATAAATGTGGAGTGTGTGTAGATGCTAAACACCCTAAGAAACCTTTCAACAAAAATGTCTATCGTTCTTCCACCTTATTAGCATTAGTTCACACAGAATTAGTTGACTTCAAATATTCTATGATCAGGGGTGGGAAACACTATTACATAGCCTTTGTAGATGACTTCTCCCGTTTCACTAAGGTTTATTTCTTAAGTTCAAAAGATGATGCCGAGGAAAATTTTTTGATGTACAAAGCCGGGGTAGAGAATAAACTAGACCTAGAAATAAAAAGACTTAGGTTTGACCGGGGTGGTGAGTATGATGAAACTCCACTTAGAAAATTTTGTGAAGAAAATGGATTTATCCATGAATTAATTGCTCCTTACACTCCAGAACAAAATGGGATTGCAAAGAGGAAAAATAGAACTTTGAAAGATATGATGAATGCTATGCTTATAAGTTCTGGTATGCCCACCAATATGTGGGAAGAGGCTCTTCTTTCACCTTGTTACGTTCTAAACTGTGTACCTCACAAATACTTGACAAAACTCCTTATGAGTTATGGAAAGGCTTCAAGCCTAACCTCAATTATCAATTTTTTGAACATATTTTTCATATGAAAATACATGATCATCCATCTTTACTTGATGCATCATCTTCGACTTCTATACAACATGACATTGTATCATCTAGTGGATCCGTAGAACCTATAAAGGTTAAGAGATCCAGAGTTGAGAAAAATTTTGGTCTTGAATTTATTACTACTTTTCTCGTTGAGCAAGAAACTGTGGATGAGCAATTGGTCAATGTTCATATTAGAAGACGACCCTGGGAATTTTGGGGAGGCTATGAGATCCATTTACTCTAGTTTTTGGTTAGAGGCTATAAACAATGAGATAGAGTCTATTATGAGTAACAATACTTGGATTTTGACTGACCTTCCCAGGGGTTGCAAGCCTTTGAGTAGCAAATGGGAATTCAAAAAGAAGTTAAAACTTAATGGTTCAATAGATAAATATAAAGCTAGTTTAGTCATAGTTTATGGAAACCATCAAAAGAAAGGCTTAGACATCTTTAACACCTATTCTCCTATTTCTAAGGATGTCACCTTAAGATTTCTTATAGCACTTTCATCCATTCATAATCTTGATGTGCATTAAATGGATGTGAAAATAACTTTTTTAAATGGTGATTTGCATGAAAATATATACATGAGACAAATAGAAGGTTGTGTGGTACCAAGACAGGAAAAAAAGGTATGCAAGCTCTTTAGATATTTGCGGGCCGGGTTTTGAAACACCATCTAAACAGTGGTATGATAAAATTGATCAAAACATTATTTCTAATGGTTTTCAGGTAAATGATTTAGATGCTTGTGTTTATTAAAATATGGATGAACTTGGTTATGTTATCATATGTCCATACATATATGATATGCTTATTTTTGGAACTAATATATACATAATTTATTCAACTAGAACATTTCTAAGTACTTGCTTTGACAAGAAGGACTTAGGAGAGGCATATGTGATTCTTGGCATAAAAATTACCAGGACTTCATATGGGTTTTCCTTAAATCAATCATACTACTCTACTACATTGAACTAATTTTAAAGAAATTTAATCAATTTGAGTGTACTCCTGTGAAAAACCCATATGGTCCTAGTATACATTTAGAAAAGAAAAAAGGTAATAGTATTTTTCAAGAAGAGTACACCAAAATCATTAAAGTTGTTATGTTTTTGATGAATTATACAAGGCCATATATATGTGCTGTTAGTATATTGAGTAGATATACTCACAATCCTAATAATGAACATTGGGGTGCTTTGTTTAGATTTTTGAAATATTTGAAACGGACAATCAATTGGGGTCTACATTACCAAAGAACACCTTGTGTTCTAGAAGAGTATTGTAACGCCATTTGGGTGTCTGACAATGATGAAATTCAATCTACTAGTGGTTATGTGTTTACTTTAGCTAGTGGTGTTATATCTTGGAAATCATACAAACAAAATTGTATTGCTAAATCTACAATGGAACCTAATTTTATTGCTTTAGAACATGCAGGACAAGAAGTTGAGTGGCTAAGAAGGCTACTTGCAAATGTTCCATTGTGGGAAAACCTGCTCCATTAGTTTCTATGCATTGTAACTCACAAGCTGCCATTGGTGCTACGCAAAAACAATACTACAACGGAAAGAGGAGGCACATACGAATAAGGCATGGAATAGTGAGAAACCTGATCAGAAAAAATATGATATCACTTGAGTATGCAAAATCTGAGAGGAATATTGCGGATCCTCTCACCAAAGACCTTTGTAGGAAGATGGTGCTAGAGTCACCACATGGAATGAGTTTAAAGCCTATTGAGTAGTGATTTTTGATGGATACCCAACTTAGTAACTTCTATGTTCAAAAGGGTCAAACAAAGTCACAAATTAACTCGAGCTATATACTACTACAATTCCTAAATAATAAGGTGATGTAGTACTTTTGTGATTATTTGTGAGGTTGAGCATTAGCTCTTAATAAGTTCATAACCATAATTAAGGTGGTTTGTGATGTGTACAAACTTGATGAACTTACCTACGTGGATGTGGGAAATTTGGCCTACCCCTATGAGATTCTACGTATTTGGGATCTCTAGAGCATTCATTTTAGCAGGTGTTAGGGAGTCATAAGATCAAAATTGGCAAGTCAAGTTTGGATTCATGAAACCCAAAAGTTTGTGAGGGACTAACTATATTTATTTATTTTCTGATTGCGAGAACTCCATCAATTGTTAGATAAGGTTAAGTGTACAAATTTGATCATACAAACCCCATCATAGGTTCAATATATATTCCACCGAAAATGGCTGTAAAACACATTTGTAAACTCTGAGTATCAATTCAAGTCCACTTGACATTGATACTTGAAAAACTGGCATCCCCTATGCCTAAACTTTATCCTGCACTCATTGCATTTCTTCTCTTTTATTTTATATCATGTGGGGGACTATTGGAGTATAAGTGTTTCATTATTCCATTTTTTGTGCTCTAAAAGAATACTTTTTTTCTTTTTCTCTCCTTGTCCAACCATGACATAATAAGAACACTTTTACTTGGTTTTATATCCTTATTTTCCTTAAAGTTTTATTAGAGTCCTATAGAGGAGGGATTTGGTGAGCATACACACACACGCAAGTGTCAGGCTGGGCTTGGGTGAGTGGCATGGTGCGTGCTCGGGTGTGGGTGTGGCCAGAGGTTTTATTCTCATGCTTAATTTTTTGATTTAAATCTGTATTAAAATAGTCAATGGTTACAACATCTTTGTCGATATGGCAATCAGTTGCAATGACTTATTCTTGCCATGATTCACGCCTCTAACTAAAACAAAATTAATGGCCTTTTCGTTTTTTTTTTCTTCAGTCCACCAACCCCAAAAATCTCTCGGGATTCCAAAACTTTTGGTCATGAAATAAAAAAAACCATCCTCCAACAGACGTGAAAAAAAGATCTACCACCCCAAATAAATAAATACAACAAACAATACATAAAGTTTAATTTAAGACTCTCAGAAAACTTACACTTCTCGCTTGATTATCGTTTCTTCGAGTATTAATTTGGACAAAGTTTCGAATTTAATTCGTGGCAATAAGAAATTAACCCACTTTATTAGAAATTGAAACAAATATACAAATAAATAAATACAACAAACAATACATAAAGTTTAATTTAAGACTCTCAGAAAACTTACACTTCTCGCTTGATTATCGTTTCTTCGAGTATTAATTTGGACAAAGTTTCGAATTTAATTCGTGGCAATAAGAAATTAACCCACTTTATTAGAAATTGAAACAAATATACAAATAAATAAATACAACAAACAATACATAAAGTTTAATTTAAGACTCTCAGAAAACTTACACTTCTCGCTTGATTATCGTTTCTTCGAGTATTAATTTGGACAAAGTTTCGAATTTAATTCGTGGCAATAAGAAATTAACCCACTTTATTAGAAATTGAAACAAATATACAAATAAATAAATACAACAAACAATACATAAAGTTTAATTTAAGACTCTCAGAAAACTTACACTTCTCGCTTGATTATCGTTTCTTCGAGTATTAATTTGGACAAAGTTTCGAATTTAATTCGTGGCAATAAGAAATTAACCCACTTTATGAGAAATGAAATAAAAAAATAATTTGATGGAGACAATTTTAAGTGTAAAGAGAAAAGAGAAAAGGAGAAAAAAGAGAGAGAAAGTAGGTTTAGGAGAATGAGAGAATGTCGGTTTTGGAAGTGTGAGAATTGGGTAGAAAAAATCAAGAGAGTGAAGAGGATCGTTTTAGAGGAGAAAATGGGTATTTGTAAGAAAAATGTGTAGCGTGACAGGTTTTATCACGCTGGCCAGGTAGCGTTACAAGTTTAGTAACGCTGACCAGCCAGCGTGACACAAGCTATCATGCTGCGCTGCTAGCGCGGGTTTGCTTGTCACGCTGCTGCGTCAGCGCAACTTGTTGAGTCGCGCTACGCTAAAACTCTCTTTCCTTTTTCTTTTTCTTTTTTTTTCAAATTATTTTGTAATTCAAGAAAAATAGTAAAATTAAGTCCAATAACACAAATTGTCCAATAATCTAGAGAAGTGGATTTTATTGTTCATCATGAAGTCTTACCACGGGACCAGGGACTAAATTAGGTGTCTACAGTAACTAAACACAGTGTATCACCTCCATAATAGAGACAAACATCAGATATACCTCTAAGTTACCAGAAAATTTTCTTCTCAGCTTGCAAGTGTTCCTTCCCAGATTGTGCCATAAACCTACTACTAACTAGGGGTGTGCAAGAAAATCCATTTTCGAATTACCACTTCGGGTTTCCGTTCTGAAAATTCGGATGTCCGATTCGGTTTTTTGAAATTTGAAAAAACTAGACCGGATATCCGGATTTTAAACCGAAATCCGGACTGGATACGGAATGGATTTTCAAAATTTTGGATTCCTAATTTATATGGAAAACAAAATCCATAATTCTGCTTTTTTCGGTTTTTTTTCTGAAATTTTCCAGATTTCTGGTTTTCCGATACGGTATTTTAAGGATTTAAGTGCAAGTTTTAATGAAAAATTTGGTGTATAATTCGGAACTGGATATCCGTATTTTCGATCCTATTTTTCTGGATATCTGAATTTCTGGAATTTTGTTTTTTCTGGAATGGAAACAGAATTAATTTTTTTAGTTCCCAAAACCCGGATATTTGAATTTATAGATCAGGAAAATTTCGATTTTAGGTTTTTCACACTCTTACTACTAACAACATGTCCAAGATCAGGCTTAATGCAAACCATAGCATACATCAAGCTTCCAACTACACTAACATAGCAAACATGTGACATGTACTCCTCCTCCTCAGTTTTAGGTGCAAAAGACACAAGCAAATGGATATTTGTATTACATGGAGTATCTAAGGGTTTAGCTATAGACGACATACCAAACTTGGATAATATCTTTTGAATGTAACCTTTTTATGACAAGAAAAGTTTCTTCTGATTTCAATCCCGGTAGATTTTCATCCCCAAAGTTTTTTTTGCAGCACCCAAATCTTTTGTCTCAAACTTAGCACTAAGGAGACTCTTCAATTTCTGAACATCTGACTTCTTATCAACAACTATCAACATGGAATCTACATACAGGACAAAATAATTGTATGAACCATTGGGCAACTTATTGTGATGGACACAACAATCATACGAACTCTTGTTGTAGTCTATCTCCATCAAAAAATCTTACATCCAATATAGCAAATAAAAAATAACAAAAGCAGTATACTTTTTTTATCCTATTTTGAGCAAATGAACAAAGTTGTCTCCTTCAGTTGTACCTAGCAATTTAAGTATAATTGATTGTATAATATAAATCGGCTATATATTTCTGTGAAATTAACTATGTTGGAACATAAAATGCTACATGGCGGAGTGAATTGTATTTGTGTGTGCCTTCGGGAGTTTCTTGCGGAATTTAAAAACTTGAAGCAGTAAAGAGACAAATAAGAGACGAGAGATTTAACGAGAAAACTTTCCAGAGCCCAATTGGAAATAAAACCTCAACTCACTAGAGATTTTCGCTAAACTATTTACTAAAGGGAAAAGACAATGTTACAAAACTATAAACTCTAAGGGCCAAAACTAAGTTCCTCTACAAACTCTAGTTCCTAGTTGAAGTTCCCTCAAACTTCAACTCTCACTGACTTCACTGAAAATCTTCTCTCTTTACTTTCTTTTCGCTTTACTCAAAGCCTCAACTCTATACTTAAATAAAATAAAATACTAATCCTATATATTGCTTTAAAACTCACTCACGTAAAAATTGTACTATTGGATTTATCATTTTACTCCCCAAGGCCCTATTTTATTGTTTATTTTTATTGATGCAAATTTTTAATTGTGTGCAAATTTAAAGTTAATTCGTACTCTCCTATCATAAAAGTAATAATAATAATAACTTAAACTCGATATATAAACTGAAAATTAAAAAGTTAGCCTTTATCAAGGGTTGTTCCAGGATTTTGTAACAAATGGAAGCCCTTTCTTACTGCATGTGTCGGACTTAAATTCAGGCCAGTTGGTCGATAATAATAGGTAAAGAATACTTGTATAAAAATAATTATGCTTCGTTTACAGACCATGGATCTTCGTTAGAAAAATTAGGAATTTTGACATGTCGCTGAAATCATGGAAATACTGTAAATGGTTTATGCTATGAAGGAAACTCCGTAGTGGGTAATATTGTATCTTCAATACACAACTTACAAAATAACATATTATCAATCATCATATAAATTACTCGCAACGTATTTTATATTGGAAAATTTCATGGGAATAATCCCACTTTTAACTAATCTTCTCATATTGGTCTTATGTTTCGATTAACTTGATATAAATCCACCTTTAATAAGAGTTTTCTCATTTTTGTCCCATTTACTGGTGACCGGTTTATTGGGAATTTAGTTCTTTTTTTTATTTTTGGTTAAGCACAATACAATATATTTTTCCCTTATTCTTTATCTGGCATCCTTCCATTAATTCTTTGCTCTCCATTAACTCTCTTGCTCTCATTTGCTTAAAAATTCATCAATGCTCATGACTTATTTTGCCATTTTTATTGTCTCCCTCACCATCATCTCCTCCTGTTAACCCGTCAAAATTTCTAAATCATTTTTTTAAATTTATAAATGCTTTGAGGTTTAATTGGTTGTTAAATTTCTGGGCTTGAGAGGTTTACACGGTTGTATGATGGTTGTACGGTCATGGGTTGTAATTTTTGAATTGGTGTGGTGGCTACCATATTCTTGAGTGGATCGTTGAGTTTGTTTCAGTAGTGATGATGGTGGTTGTCAAATATATGGGATTAATGATTATGATGTTAAATATATCCATTCTCTTGGTGTGGTGGCTACCATATTCTTGAGTGGATCGTTGAGTTTGTTTCAGTAGTGATGATGGTGGTTGTCAAATATATGGGATTAATGATTATGATGTTAAATATATCCATTCTCTTGGTGTGGTGGCTACCATATTCTTGAGTGGATCGTTGAGTTTGTTTCAGTAGTGATGATGGTGGTTGTCAAATATATGGGATTAATGATTATGATGTTAAATATATCCATTCTCTTGGTGTGGTGGCTACCATATTCTTGAGTGGATCGTTGAGTTTGTTTCAGTAGTGATGATGGTGGTTGTCAAATATATGGGATTAATGATTATGATGTTAAATATATCCATTCTCTTTTTGTGGTGGCTACCATATTCTTGAGTGGATCGTTGAGTTTGTTTCAGTAGTGATGATGGTGGTTGTCAAATATATGGGATTAATGATCATGATGTTAAATATATCCATTCTATTTTTGTTCATTTTTCATAAGAAATTGATACTTTGGGTATCTTGAAAAAATTGTGAAAATTTTGGGTAATTGTTGGAGGTGATGATTGTAAAGTAGTAGAAACTCTCTTAAGTGGATGATTTTTGGTTCAATGTGGTGGTTTTGAAAGGGTGGGGTTTTGTTTGAGTGGATTATGGTGTTAGTAATGGTTTGGATGGGGTGTGGTCAGTGGGTGAGTTGGTTCATGGTGGTGATTGGGTGTTGTCAATGGCGGAAAAAAAATGTGCAATGATAGTAAATGGGCTTGAGGTTGTTGTAGGGGCCCCGGATTTTAGGGTCCCAAATTTTTTGGGTCACCTTTCCCAAACAGTCCATAGGTCGAGTTGGACCTAAAAAATTTGCTTAAGGAAAGGTGAAATGGACTCTTTTAGAAGTATTTTGGAAAAAAACAGGAGCGCAGGAATTTCAGTCGCGGTAACGTGGTAGAGTGACAAAGTTTGTCACGCTGCACGTGTAGCGCAACAAACTTTGTGGCGCTGCGACGTTAGCGTGACAAAGTCTGACGCGCTGCGCTATTTTAGAGTTTTTTATTGTTTTTTTTTAATTATCTTTTTTCAAGTGAGATAATATCAACGAATACGGACGATGTTAGTAAGTAGTCGCCATTGAGTTTTAGGAACCAAACTTATAAATCGTGTATTTAGATTGATTACGAATGGGACACGAATACGGGACGATAATCTAAATTGTACGAATAACCCTTTCGATCCCATGGGGATGAGTCCAAGTTATGATCTTACGAACCAAATTAAAGGTTGGATTCGGGGGTGAAGGTATTAATATGGCGGAGTGCGTCATATTAACCCGTAGGAGGCCATTACTAGTTTTCTCTCAATCATACACAAGTTATACAAAGAACCAAGTAATTGATTTGCAACCTAATACAAAATTACTATTATTAAGGTGAAATCATATAAAACTAATTAATTTAATCAAATCGTCGTTAAGATTAATTCAAGGTTCCTAGCATGATACAATTTGTCCATAAATTATCTTGATTTAATGTGATACATTAATTCAAATTAAGTCCTTTAACAAAAATAAAATGATAAAAGCAGTAAATGATTCGGAAAACCAACAACAACAAATCCACAAGTTTGATTTTTAGGGCTCTCAGGAAACGTACCACTTCTCGTAAGAAGATTGGGGTCGTCGAGTGTTAATTTGGGCAGATTCGAATTATTGTATCAATATTATCAAAGTTTGTAGCCACTTTTTAGATAAAATAAATAGTAAAATAATAATAAGTAACTATTTATAAAAATGAAGATGATAGAAAAGCAATATTTCGGATTATTTTAGTGTAAGGGAGAAAGTGAGTAAAAAAAGTTGTTTAGAAATGAAGAAAATGAAGATATTTATAGCAGCGTGGGAACCCTAATTGCACTGGCCTGCTAGCGTGGTACGCCAAATCGCGCTGGCCCATTAACGCGAGAAACCCTACAACGCTGCTAGTGTAGCAGTGTTAACTTAGTCGCGTCGAGCTGTCAGCGTGACTAAATTAACCGTGCAGCGTGTTTGAAAGATATATTTATTTTTTATTTTTTTATATTTTTTTATTTTATTTATTATTATTATTACTATTTATTTTACAATAATAAAAAAGCAGTGGGATAATTAAAAAAATGTCCGTTAAATAAGAATGGGCCTTTTATAATATCCGAAACTTATTTTTTTATACTCAAGTATACTCGATTATCCAATCTTCTAAAGAAATGAGTTTTTAAATCATCACAGAGTCCCACCGCGGGACAGGGGGACTAAATTAGGTGTCTTGCCCCCACTTTAATTGAGTCTGAGTAAGACGACAATCAAAGTATGCTCGAATCGTTTTTCGAGACTTCCATATCTAGAGCCATGACCTCCTCATTAACCAATGGGTGTATCAAATTTTAGAAAGCAATGGCTTTCAAACTGAAACCAACTTTCCTTTATAGAAATAGATTTTAATAAATTCGCTTATTTATCATAACATTTAACACTTAGCAAATAAATTTCTTTATTTAGTATTTTGAATAAATTTTCTTTTTACTGGAATTTTAGAAAGAAAGGTAATAAACTTCGTTTTGAGTAAACTCGCTCATCTACTAAAATTGTTTGAAAAAAAATATTCATTTATTACCATTTTGGGTAAATTTGCTCATTTACCAAAATTATGGAAAACATGTAATAAATTCGCTCATTTATCACTATTTTGAGTAAATTCGCTTATTTACTGAAATTATTGAAAAAATGTAATAAATCTGCTTACTCATTACTATTATGAGTAAATTCGCATATTTACCAACATTATTGAAAAAGGGAATAAATTTGCTTATTTATTATTACTTGGGAGTAAATTCACTTATTTACTGAAATTATTGAAAAAAAAATGTAATAAATTTGCTTATTTATTACCATTTTGAGTAAATTCGCTTATTTACCAAAATTATTGAAAAAGGGAATAAATTCGCTTATTTATTACTATTTGGAGTAAATTCGCTTATTTAATTAAATTATTTAAAAAAAAGTAATAAATTCGCTTATTTATTACTATTTTGAGTAAATTCGCTTATTTACTGAAATTATTGAAAAAATGTAATAAATTCGCTTATTTATTACTATTTCGAGTAAATTCGCTTTATTTACTGAAATTATTGATGAAAATGTAATAAATACGCTTATTTATTACTATATCGAGTAAATTCGCTTATTTATTGAAATTATTGAAAAAATGTAATAAATTCGCTTATTTACTGAAATTATTGAAGAAAATGTAATAAATTCGCTTATTTATCACTATTTCGAGTCAAGTCGCTTATTTACTGAAATTATTGAAAAAATGTATTAAATTCACTTATTTTTACTATTTCAAGTAAATTTGCTTATTTACTAAAATTATTGAAAAAATGTAATAAATTCGTTTATTTATTACTATTTCGAGTAAATTCGCTTATTTACTGAAATTATTGAAAAAATGTAATAAATTCACTTATTTATTACTACTTTAGGTAAATTTGCTTATTTACCGAAATTATTGAAAAAAGGTAATAAATTCGTTCACTTATTACTATTTAGAGTAAATTCGATTTTTTACTAGAATTGTTGACAAAAGCTAATGATGTTGTCATAAAATCACAAACCTTAACTCAATGTATTTTTCCTTTTGAGTATTTTGGATAAAGGAGTGAGAAAAGGGGTCAACATCAAAAAACAAACTCAAAGCATTTGAAAATACAACAAAGCATAGTCAAGAACGCTAGCCTTGTAGCATCACAAAGCCAACCACGCTGATGCGTCAGCGCGACAGTAGAAATGGTGCCAAGACCTTCAACGCGGTTGCTGTTACCACACTCCCAAGTGAGCATTTTTTTCATTTGTTGTGTTTGAAATGTTGCTCAAATTATAAATGTTGATGTTCAATTGATAATACATGTTAGTGTTGTGTAGGGACATTGGCATGGTTTCATTACTGGGCTTGAGTGATGGCGCTACAGAATTAGTCACACTACATGTTGTAGCGTGGTAAAGTTAGTCGCGCTATCGAGGCAACGTGTTTAGGTTTGTGACGCTGAGGTGTTAGCATAGTACATTGTCTTGCGCTACTCTGCTATTTCATTTATGTGCTTCTTCTTTTGTAATGTAAGTGCTTCTATCTCAAACATTCTTTAATTAAGATAATTTTGAGAAATATGAGATGAATTATTTGTGCTTACATGTTGATTTAGAGAATTATTTGTTATAACTTATTCAAATGTAGTTATACAAATGTTCAAGCATATGAAATAAGTTTGTTTTATAACGATTATTGAAGAATGCTCCATGCATCGTAAGAGTAGTATGCTTTTATTTTATTAAACAAAAGTGCTTTGGCAAATGATTCTCTAAATAATGTTATAGAATGAAGTATAATGCTCCATGAACTATTGAGAAGTGCTCTTGATTAGTATGACTCGTTAGCTTTTAAATGTCATGATTAATATATTTTAACATTTTTAAGAGTGGTAGGTCTAATTTAATAATCAAAAGTGATAGTGCTCTTGATTAGTTTATTATAAGAGTAATGGGCTCTTAATTAATAATCAAAAAGTGAAAATGCTCTTGATTAATTTATTTTAATTATAAGAGTAATGAGCTCTTAATTTATAACCAAAAATGGAAATGCTCTTAATATTTATGAAGCAACGTGCTCCAAGAATAAGAAATCAATTATCCCATTATTTAGTATGATAAAAGTAAAAATGCTCTTAATTTTACCTCAAATGACATAGCGCAAGAAAATTAGTAGCGCTGCTGCTGTAGCGTGACAAACTTTGTTGCGCTGCGCTATGGAGCGCTGCATAAATTGTTGCGCTAGTTAAGTAGCACTGGAAACGTTGTGACGCTCCTCATTTAGCGCTACAAAGTATGTGATGCTACGATTTTTTAATTTTCTGGCTTTTTTTTTTCTTGTTTTTGTAAAAGTTTTTCAAGTTTAACTTTATTAATTGTTCTTGTATTATTGGTTAGACCTTGGGCCTTTTATTTTTGACATATAATTAATGAGCTATATTTTGAGACCGAGGATCCGAGTAGGGGAAAAATGGCAATATTTTGTGGAGGGTTATCCGACTTACTCCAAAAAAATAATCGCCAAAATGAAGTTTCAAGTGAGAGAACTTCCATGTTTTTTTTTTTCATAACGGGCAACAAACAAATGTCATAAGCTTAATGAGATTTTGAAGCAAGTGGCTTCATGACTAATTTTGAAAAGAATGTAGCCCCCAGGGTGTATAAGGTGGTGTAAGTATGGAGACTTGTAGCAACAAGAATGGTCACAAATATGTATGCAAAGCTAGCTAGAAGAGTATGTACAAGCTAGTTATAATGTGAGTATGCTCAAATTAGCTACAAATAAGCACGAGGAAAACAAGAAAAAATATGCACAAATGAACACGGAGGTGCCATAACATGAGTTAGTAGGAAGCAAGGGATGGGGGTGTCTCAACTTTCCCTAAATCAATTTTTTTTTGAAAAAAAATGATTATTTTTTTGTACAAGGAGAATGAGGAAGAAAGAATAGTAGAAGATAAGGATCCAAAATTGATTGCAGTTGTTGTATAATGTCCTAGACAACGGTTATGATTCAAAGGGGAATCATTTTAGCTTGCTCATTTGTTCTTAGATTATGAGCCATCATCTGATACTTTCGTGATTATCTTGTTTGAGAATTTTGTTTCAAATTCAACTATTGGCTACTATTAATGTGAATCTCTTTAGAGAAATAAGTGATCAATATTATAAATGCTTGCTTAAGTTTTGAAGAGTTGAAGGTGATAATGCTTAAAATAGACAAGTTTCCAAGTTTATGAAGATCAACTAGAAGAGATAAGAAAGATTTTGGTGATGAGAGGATGATATGGAGTCAAAGTGATGACTCATGCTGCCATTGATAGGTATAAGATAGCTATGAAAATTCATTCTTTAAGAGAAAATGAAGAAGTTAGATGATTTTGCGGAATAAAAAGGAATGAGTAAAGGAAGTATGTAGGTTATCCACATTTCCTTAAGATGAAGGACTATTAAGACCACACCTTATGAAAGGTGGCATACGTAGCCCTTGCTTTTGAGTTATTAATGTGCTAAAGCTAAAGACACAAGTTTTTTGCATTTTGTTACACCTCAAAGAGGGCTTTTTTAGGGTTTTATCGTGGCTAAGCTTAGGGTGTAAGAAAGAAATTGAAAAGAAGGCTCAAATACCCATAATTAACCCAAACTATGCTACAAACTTGTTCTTAGACTTGAGCAACTCTATTACTTAAAACTTTATTTGTTGAAAACTTTTCATGCATTTCCATTTGCTTGAATTTAAAATCAGAGCTACTTTCATTATTTGCTTTATGGAGTTGCATTTTATTTTATGTTCTCGTAGCATTCTCATCTCCAGACTAAATTTGATATAGGTTGAAAGAAACAAGCTATGTGTTTAGGCACAAACGGGCTACCAAGAAAGTGGATCATAATGTAGGTTATCCAAGATAAGGGAGACATTTTTAGGGTTTCAAAGGTGCCTCTTATGTTGGTGTATTGCATTATTAAATAAACACTAAGTGGACTTGGAGTGAGCCCCCAATTTTTGAGACTTAAATTGAGCCTCAATCGAACTTTTAGGCTCGTGATGACTAGGCCTATAGTTAATAAAGTAAAGTTTGTTGACCAAAAGAGAATTTATTTGAACCACTTTGCTTTAATAACTTGATTAAGGAATTGACACATCTAATTTAAAGAATGTAAATATATAGTAAGTTGTTCAAGGTGTGGATGCGTCAGATTGAGGATGCATTTGATATGAACAACGTAGTCTATATTATGCCAATTATGCTTTAACTTGTTCTTCATTGCCATGTTGATTAACTCAGCTTTATGAGTTCATTCACTTGTAATTGTTTAAGCAAGACATGATGAGTAGAGAGAGAATGTACAATTTGAAGATGAAATGAATTTCATTTTATTGATAGTTGAAATTAGTACATAAATGATACTTGGCAGTATAAGTCTCAAACTCTACCATGAAAGAAGAAGAAAAGAAAAGAGAGAAATTAAACTAGGGAAGTGAATGGAGTTCTAGTTTTGGTTCAAATCATGTTTCTTGTATGTATGCGTCTACATCATCTTGAATAATGTTCTTCGGATTTTCTTGAGCTTGCATTTGAAGTACTTTAAATAATAACCATAGCTGATTGAAACTTCATTATATTTCAGCCAAAACTATAGACCTTGGGTCTATTGATCAATAAACATTTAGGAGTAGGTTGAACCATGGGCTCAGAATTTAAACACTTAGAATGATGTGTTTGATGCAAAGGTGGGATGGAGAGTTTTGGAAAAAAGTAGTAGCCGATATAGCACATATTATCACTTTCTAAAGCAAACAAATTTTCTTTTGTTTACATTAGGCATTTTTTCGTCATTTTGTATGCCAATAATATGTAGCAACTCTTGAAATTTCATATTATAATGATTGCACTTAAAAGAATGTGTCCATTTAGTATGTGTTAATAGATAAAATGTTGAAAAAAAACCAAAGTGTGTTTTTTATTGAACCATAATGGGCTCCAAAATAACTTAAAACCCTTTTAGTTGGGGTTAATTATGACTATATATTCATCAAAATTATTCAAATACATAACTTTTTAGCGCAAAAAAAGTTCTAGCGCTATCATTGTAGCGTGATAAAAGAAGTAGCACTAACAAGGTAGCGTTATTAAACTTGTGACGCTAACAATGTAGCACAATCTGAAGAGTTGCGTTGTTTGTGTAGCGTTGTGGAGTTAGTTACGTTGCAAGTTTCTATTGATTTTTGCTAAGTTAACATTAAATTTGTATTTAATGGGTTTGGATTCATGTCCATGTTGCCCATATATACGTTATTTAGGCCTAAATGGGCCTATTATTAGACTGAACTTTAGAAAGATTGGTGATGATGTTATTTGTATGTGAGTCATAAAAAACATTGATCAAAATCGTGCATTGTCAAGCAATTAGTAAACTACAGATTATCATCATTGGATCCTTACAAAGAGATGATGAGGGAAGACAAAAAAAAAAAGATAGAAGAAAAATAGAAGTAAAAAGAAACAAGACTCAGCACTTAGAGTTATGATAGTCTAGCTTAATTGATGCGAAGCTCATAGGAAAAATCAAAATTAATAAAATAAAAAAATATAAATATCATGATTATCCTTAATGGTTTTTTTTTTGATTTTTTTTAATTCTAAGTGTTTGATTTTTTGAAAATAATACAAGAGAAAGTGAGATAGTTAGATTTATTAGAAACTTGGAATTAAACTAATAAAATTCTAAATAAAAGGAATTAATGAATAAACTTCCAGAAGATTCGAATTATATTAAAAATCTCAAAAAAGTAAAGTATTTTTAAAATCGTTAATATTATTTAAATTTTTTAATAAATGTTAAGCGTATAAGTTAGTTTCTATTTAATCAAAGATTTTATTAATCAAATCCTAAGAAGATCAAGGATTTGATTAATAATATCTTTTGCAATTACTAACTAAATCAAAAATATTTGTTTATACAAAAATCTTCTAAGTAATCAAATGATATCAAAGAATATAATTTAAAATTATGGAAAAAATTTTATGTAATCATTTAATTTAGTTAGCTAATAATATATTGCGATTAAAAAGATTTGAAAATCTCAGAAAATCTGCATATGCACAAAATATAAAAAACAAAACAAGCAACTATATAAAACAGAAAGGAAGCAAATAATTACTAAATAATGCAGTTAAACTACGGTCAGAGATGGTCAGTCAAAAGGGTCCTACATTTAAGGAGTTTGCTCCAACACTTTGCTGTATAATAGCCGTTAGATATGAAGTTTCTCCCATCCAAGCACCATGGGCGGCTTAGAAATTGATGTAGTTGGGATAAGGTTTTATCTTGCTCGGTTGCTTAGAGACCATGGGCCCCACTAAGTCAATAGCTCCTCCACGAAAAAAAAGTAGTATCCCGGTAATCCTAAGGCGTGTTTCAAATACAAGGAGGCCAAGTGTATGTTAATTACATGTTTGCAATATGACAAAAAAATGCAAATATTATAAATATAACAAGTGCATATTTGAGAGAAAATTTTCAAGTCTCACCCTCTTTAAGTCCCCAGCAGAGTCGCCACTGTAGGGGCCCTGGATTTTAGGGTCTCATATTTTTTGGGTCACCTTTCCCAAACCGTCCATAGGTCGAGTTGGACCTAAAAAATTGGCTTAAGGAAAGATGAAATGGACTTTTTTAGAAGTATTTTGCAAAAAAAAAAAAATANTATTAAAAAAAAAAAAAAAAAAAAAAAAAAAAAAAAAAAAAACAGGAGCGCAGGAATTTCTTGTCGCCCTTGCGTGGTAGCGTGACAAAGTTTGTCACGCTGCACGTGTAGCGCAGCAAACTTGGTGACGCTGCGACGTTAGCGTGACAAAGTCTGTCGCGATACGCTATTTTAGTGTTTATTTTGTTTTTTTAATTATCTATTCTCGAGTGAGATAATATCAACGAATACTGACGATGCTAGTAAGGAGTCGCCAATGAGTTTTAGGAATCAAATTCATAAACCGTGTATTTAGATTGATTACGAATGGGATACGAATACGGGACGATAATCTAAATTGCACGAATAACCCTTTCGTTCCCATGGGGATGACTCCAAGAGATCTTACGAACCAAATGAAAGGTTGGATTCCGGGGTGAAGGTACTAATATGGCGGAGTGCGTCATATTAGCCCGTAGGAGGCCATTACTGGTTTTCTCTCAATCATACACAGGTTATACAAAGAACCAAGTAATTGATTTACAACCTAATACAAAATTACTATTATTAAGGTGAAATCATATAAAACTAATTAATTTAGTCAAATTGTCGTTAATATTAATTCAAAGTTCCTAGCATGATACAATTTGTCCATAAATTATCTTGATTTAATGTGATACATTAATTCAAATTAAGTCCTTTAACAAAAATAAAATGATAAAAGCGATAAATGATTCGAAAAACCAACAACAATAAATCCACAAGTTTGATTTTTAAGGCTCTCAGGAAACGTACCACTTCTCGTATGAAGACTGGAGTCGTCGAGTGTTAATTTGGGCAGAGTCGAATTATTGTTCAATATTATCAAAGTTTGTAGCCACTTTTTAAGTAAAATAATAATAAGTAACTATTTATAAAAATGAAGATGATAGAAAAGCAATATTTCGGATTATTTTAGTGTAAGGGAGAAAGTGAGTAAAAAAAGTTGTTTAGAAATGAAGAAAATGAAGATATTTATAGCAGCGTGGGAACCCTAATTGCGCTGGTCTGCTAGAGTGGTACGCCAAATCGCGCTGGCCCATTAGCGCGAGAAACCCTACAACGCTGCTAGGGTAGCAGTATTAACTTAGTCACGCTTAGTTGTCAGCGTGATTAAATTAACCGCGCAGCGTGTTTGAAAGATTTATTTTTCTTTTTTAATTTTTTTTATATTTATTTATTTATTTATTTATTTATTTATTTATATTATAATTATTTATTTTACAATAATAAAAAAGCGTTGGGATGATTAAAAAAAGTCTGTTAAATAAGAATGGGTTTATAATCTCCGAAACTTATTGTTTTATGCCCAAGTATACTTGATTATCCAATCTTCTACAGAAATGAGTTTTTAACTCATCACAGAGTCCTACCGCGGGACAGGGGGCCTAAATTAGGTGTCTACAGTTGTGGTGGTCTGGCGGGGAAGAGTTAGATTGGTTGATTAAAATTGAAATCGGTATTATGGGATCCAATTTAACTAAAAACATAATTAATCAGAACCTATCAAAATATGACACATATGTAATTAACCTATCCAGTCGGTCACCACCAGGTTACAACAAGTTACGGTCCAAAATGAGAAGATAGGGGTAAAAGGTGGGATTATAGTAGGATAATCAAAAGTTTGGATTATTTTGAGAAAAACGACGAAAGGTGGCATTATTCACATTAATTGTTCGTTTTATATTTGATACTTGTTTATAAATAGATTTGTAAATAATTTATATATTTAAAATGCAAAAACTACAATTTATATAATTAATTGACACTATTATTATAATCAATTTTATTTATGTATCAAAATTAAAATAAAATAATAATAATATTATTATTATTATTATTATTATTATTATTATTATCATCATCATCATCGTTATTTTCATAGCACTTTTTTGTTTCTTGAACTAAGGAATCATTGCACATTGCATAATTAATTAATTGAATACAATAGTAATCTATTCAAAATACGGAGTAGATTGCATCTTAGTAAAATTCTAGAACCTGCACGTTATTTATGTGTATATTTTGATTCTTGACAACAACATTTTTTAATAATTTAATATTCTCTCACATATTTGGAAAGAAAGTATATACTGCCTCTGTTATGAATTATATGCAACACTTTCTATTTAGGGCAGTTACAAATTATGTGCAACACTTGTTTTCTTTCCTTCTTTGGCAAATTTTTTAAAATGAAATTACCAAACTGTACTTACTTAGTGTTTAAACATTTGATTAGTAAAACTTATTTAAGATTAATTTCCATTCTAGTTTCAACAATAATCATCATCCCCTCTCACCTAAACCACCTCCAATCCACCACCTTCACAACCTTTTGTCTTTTAGATTGCCACCAGTCCACTGCTACCAGTCCACCGCCACCCTTTTACCACCACCCTTTCCTTAAGTCTACCATGTTGGTCTTCGAAACCACAACCACCACGTTGCCCTACCTTCATCAATCTTCTAAACCATAACCCCCAAATATCGTTTTCGATCTAACTACCACAAATCACCAGCGCAAAGTTTAGATCGCAACCACCACAACTCACTAGCACTATTTAAGTGTCGTTTAAATAGCAAATTCAGATCGAGACCGCCACTAAACACCAACACCATAATAATCATCTACTCATCCATCAACGAAACAATCAATTTCTGTTTCTAGTTTTTTATAATTCAACGGTGTGGTGGTTGTGTCAGTGGTCAGGTTTCGGTGATTTTGGTTGAGTTGGTGGTGGGATATCGGTGGTTGTGGTTGTGTCAATGGTGGGATTTCGGTGGCTATGGTAGTTTTGGTGTTTCCAGTGGTGGTCAAGGTGGTAGCATTTGTGTTGATTGTCTCTCTCCTTTCTCCCTAATTACTACCCTTACTTTTCTAATTTAGCGTTTGTGTTTCCAATTGTCTAGGAAAACGTGCAACACAAAGTGTTGCAAATAAAAAAAGTAACGGATGTAGTATATCAAAACGAATCAAATAATAACGAAGTTCCAAATGTAGAAATTAAAAAACTACTAACAACTCTATGTAGTACTAAGGTAATGTTAACAACTCTAATATTTTTGCTACCATTTTCACATTTTTCTAGAGTGACTTTCGTTACATTTATTTTAACTCTTAATTTTAATTTCATACAAATTTTCAATATTGACGTAGTGTTATACTCGTTTTATACAATATATGGTTATGGACTTGCTAAAAATGTGTTCATCATGTTTTTAATAGAACCATGATCACGACAACGTCATGCAAATAACACATTTGTAATATTCAATGTTAAACTTCAATCCTGTTGACCTAATCACAGAAACAACAACTGATACAGTTACAAGTCATCTTAATAGGTATGGAGCACTACACATTTCATGCTCAATGAAAGTTGATAGATTAGTATATTCCCAAAGTTTTGGAACTTTATTAATATGTTGACTTGCCTTAATAATATTAATATAGATCCAGAGTATTTTGACCAAATAGTACGGAGAAAAAGTACCACTCCTTAATACTTACATCAATTGTGTATGAGTTCTGAGGGTTTTTTTTTTTTAAAGGAAGGTATGATCACTTCAATTCTAGCTGTAACGTGGGTGGTTAAGAATATTGAGATAACCCGAAGTATAAAAAAATATATATATAAATAAAAGATAAAAAGTAAAAAGTAATTGAGAAAGGATGGCAACAGAGGATTCAAGATTTTTTGGACGTGATGATTGAATGTGTTGGAATTACTACCTTATTATAGAATTAATTATATACATTCTTTTTTTAGACTAGTTGAAAGCACGCACACATAGCGCGCAGTGTTCCAAATGTTTAATCCATAGTTGTTTGTTGTAAATTTCGAAAATATTGAGTTGAATTTATTGGATAGTAAAGAAGGGTGATAGTAAAAGTAGTTGGAGCAAAGTGTAGCCTAATGCCACATATATTGATGCATAAAATAGTGTCTTAATAGGTGTTAATATCATAAATACAAAGGTTTGCCATGAAAGTAATTGAGATATGAACTTGTCTTATAGTAGACAGTACATACCTAAATTGTTTTCATATTGACGCCTACTTGGTACTTACATATAATTATTTCTACTATGGTGCAATAAACTCATAATTCAGAGCATGATTAAACCCAAGTCAACTTCTGAGATTATACATTAAAAATCAATCTCATCTAAACTCAAAAACAAACACAATAGGAAAACAAGGGGAAGTACTCACAAGAACAAACTAAACAAAGCAAAAATCCATTAATTAGGATCACGAAAGCTTCAAAATCAAAACAAATTCAATAGCATTCAGTGATGGATTTCTGTAGGCGATGGATTTGTGAACAATAAAGGTGAATAAAAAGGTGAGTAGAAGCAGAAGTAGAGGAGAGCCTATGTGAATAAAGGTGAATTATGATGTTCATAATTCTGATGCTAAATGTAATTTCAAATCCTAATTGAGTGTGAAAGTAAACATACATAGGCATTGAGTGTTCTAGTGAACATGAAAGTAAAAAGGCTATACCTACCTTGTTTTCCTCTAGTGCTTATCACTTTCTATTATAATTGTGGAACCAAGTGTAGTTACAATGGAGCTCCAACCAAACCAAAACAGTACTTCCTTCTACAATAGCCAAACTATAAACCAATTATAGAATATTGATTACCAATATATGATCAATCAAAATCAATGTCACCCAATTAATCAAAATCAAATGCAATTCAAATACATAGATGATTAATTAGTAAACATGGCTTAAACATGGATTACAAATAAAATAAATCAAATTACTAATATTCAGCGAATTCGTGATTATGCGAATTTGTGATTAATAATATTAATTAGGGGATTTAAAGCCACCTATGAAAATCACTTACGATTAAAAAACTACTTATTTTGTTAATCATAATGGAAACACATGTTATTATGACTATTGTTGATTAACTCTATTTAATCGATTGCAAATTCAAATAAACAAAATTATGATGTGTAATTTAAATTCCTATTGCAAATACTGATGTGTAGATCAATCAATGTTAACTAATTAATCAAAATCAAATGCAATCCAAATAAATACTATTTCAATTCGATTACCATTTTGGTTTTTTCAATTCAATTACCATTTTGATTTTGAGGAGAGGAAAAGAAGAATAAATACATGCAGAAACTCTGATTAATCAACAGCAAAATCAAATAAGCAGATGATCAGTTATAGAATTTTTATTACCAATTTTTGATTTCTGATTAATCAATGTTAACCAATTAATCATAATATAATCAAAGTCAATCAAACTCAAAAATCAAAATCAAATGCAATCGAAATAAACACTATTTCAGGGGAGAGCAAATTGTGATTCTCAGGTTAGTGATTTATATGCTAACAAAATTCCAGAAAGAATATATTATATAAAAAAATATCATTGTTAGTGGAGGAAGAAAAGAATTGCATTCTCCTATAAGGGTGTATCCTTTGGGCCATGTCATTATTAGTGGAGGAAGTTTATCTAATAAAAAATATCATTATTATTGGGGAAACAAATCAGAAACAGTAATCATCTAGCTCATCTAGTGGCATCCTTAATATCTAGTGGAGGAAGACTCATATCTCTTTCTTATTACTGAAACGCTTGCATGCTAGTGGTATCCTTGATATCTATGTTGACAATACCATTCTTGGGTTTTTCGGTTACCACCTTCACCACAATACAAAGCCCATATCATTTTTCTTTTGCGGAGAGGAGAGGTGAGGAGAAGAAGGTATACATGTAGCAAGTAGGAAAAGGTCGCAAAACATGATGTAAATGAGCACCAATTTTACTTTGATTGAGAAATGAGAGATAAGAGAATACATGCATTAATAGAGGAAGTAGTGTTTTGACAGAGGAAAGGGTCGCACTGACTTACATAGATGAGCAGCAACTTTCTTCCGATAAAGGGTCGCTAAAGGAAATAGATGAGCACCATTTTTTCTTCTTATTAGAGGTACATGCAACACCATATTAAAGGGTCGCTAAAGGAAGTAGATGAGCACCATTTTTTCCTCTTATTAGAGGTACATGCAACACCATATTTCCCTTGAGAGAGGAAAGGGTCGCAGGGATGACAACCATTTTCTCCTCTCAAAGATACATGCAACACAAGAGTGCTTTACATATCTTTCCTATGATAACATTCTAATCGAACACCATTTTTTAACTCTTAGATTAAAGGTACATGCAACCTCATATTTACCTTGGGAGAAGAAAGGGTCGCATGAGGAGAGTTAGATGAAGGTAGAGCCAAGGTGAGGTGGAGAGAAAGAGACAGATGGTGGAAAACTGAAGCAAACACACATGTAAAATGAGGCCCACACTAAACACATGGTATAACACTTCAACATCAAACACTATTTTAACTATTCACATGAATAGTGTTTGACATTGAGGCTTTTTAATAAGTAGAGAATATAGATAGATGAATAGTTAAGGATATGAAGATGAGCGGTTAAAATTGAATGCGGGGGTGAAAAAAGGAGATAAACGTCCGAGATTGAAGACATGTATGAGTGAAGCATGTGAAGCACTATTCAACTACTCATTTGAATAGTTAAGGATTGGTGCATTTTAATATGTATAGATATAAACGCTCCATTACTTTTCCATTTTCCTTTGTTTATTTTGGCAAGGGATGGAAATCAATTTTCTCAAGTGTAAAAAACTTCTTTTTAAAGAAGAAAACTCATTTTCCTTTTTTAAGGATGGTATGCCACATTTTCCTTCATATTCTTTACTTTTTTATTCCTCCTCTTACATCTTTCTCCCCCTTCTCCTTCCAATTTCCTTATTCTCTATTTCCTCCACCAAAACAAAAAAAAGGAAAACATCTTTTACAATTTTGTTTTCCATTGAAAATTATTTTTTCTTAGTTAATCATTTTCCATGAAAAATATTTTCCGTCAAAACAAACGGAGCCGAAATTGGACTTTCCGTATGGTGGCATGTAATCATATATCTCTCCATATATATCTATACTTCTATACTATGTTTTAAAGCCAAGAAGGGAAAATGGTCCGGAATTTTCTCTTGACCATTTTACCCCTATGTAACTATCTACTTAAATAAAACCAAATAACCAAAAAATTAAGGAAAAAGTTAAAAGTTTACAACACATGCATGTGATTTTTTAACCACATCAAAGATGCATTAAAATAGTTCCTTTTGATTCATATTGCGCATATATTGTGTGTGCTTCAATATTAATACACTATAATAGGGAGTCAGAAGGGTGGTCGATGACAATCTATAACATGCATGATCTCCTTAAATTTAAAGAGAAGATTTAACCAAATGAGTTATTATAGAGCATCAAATCAACTAAAAACCCAAGCTAATGGTAGAAGCCCGGAAAAAAAATTATATATTGTTTTTTGATATTTTTGCTATTATTAGAGAAACATTTTATAACTCACCTCAATATTTTGGCTTTCCAATCTTGAAACAACATTCTCTCTAAATTTGAAAGCAATAAGTGCATAATTGAATCTCGCAATAGGATGTAGCCACACCATTAGTTGAGTGTGTGGGCCATGACTCACATATAAGTCTTTGTTAGATGAAGATCAATTTTTAACGGAAGATTTGTCAGGTGCAGTGCTTTATTAGTGAGTGTGTGACTAGCTACACAGGAGATGGATTGAAAATGTCTCAAAATTTTGTGAGTAACTAAGTTAGAAAAAACAAAGATTGAGTCGTGGGGACATATTATTTACAAAACCAATTTAACCCTTATTAAATTTTTGATTATATTTGCAATCAAGGGATTATATAAATCAAATCATCAAGCTACAATAAAAAGAAGATAGGATTCATGAGGTCATCAACACATGCAAAGAATAAAGTAGGAATATCATGTAATATTTTGTTTAAGGAGAATAAATCCATTTCATAAAACAAGATATATGTAAATAGTTTACATTTGCCAAATTATTAATAAACATACGGGCCTTGTTTGAATTGTAGTGGTTGTTATTGTTGTACTTGGTTAGTTTGACTAGCTTTATTTATTGGTTGGATATGTGGATGTTTGATCATTAAGGTGTTTATGGACATGTTTGGAATTTTTAACGTTTTTATATATGTATAGAGGATCACGTTAAAACTGTTTCCACCGTAAAAATCACAAAAAAGGGGTACATTAGAGGTATAAAGAGGTACAAGTAGTTTGTCAATGACATAATTCATAAATAATAAAAAAATTATTTTAAATGTAACCGTACCGCTTTAATCTTAATGTTTCTGCTTTAAGCTTTATATGTACCCCTTTTTATGGTTTTCACCAGACTTAAGGTATACATACATACATACATACATACATACATACATACATACATACATACATACATACATACATACATACATACATAGGATCCACTAAAAACATTAAGTTTGTTGAAAACCGTGAAAACCACAAAAAAGGGTACAGATAAGGTTTAAAGTAGTACACATTACGATTAAAGTGGAACAGACACATTTACAATAAAATTTTCATTATTCTCGTATATGTTTTTTTTTTTTTTTGATAAGAGAAAACAAACTTTTATTAATTAGAGAAAGCAGCTACATCTGCTAAAACAACATTATGAATTTCCTTAGGGTAGTCTTCTAGCCAAACACGCAGGCCAACATAACTACTACTACTCTTTGCCATCCTATGAGCCACTCTATTTCCTCCTCTTTTCACAAAAGAATAGGAGTAACCATGACACATCTGCAGCAAACTCTTGATGTCTTCCACAATCTTGCCGAACTCGGTGTAATCTTCCTTCTTCCTGATCAGCGCATAGTAAAGCTTTAAGTTGTCCGTTTCGAGGATCACTGCCTTCAGTCCTGTTTGTATGGCAATATGCAAAGTATGTCGCATAGCCATAGCCTCTGCCACATTTACTTGCCTCTTCCCTTGACTTTCTTCGCATGTAGCCATTACTACATCCCCTTCATGGTCCCTTACCACCCCACCTAAACCAATCGAGCTCGCAAAAATAGCAGCATCCGAGTTGATCTTCCACTTACCTTCTTGTGGTCGCTTCCATATCTCCTGGAACGAGATCTCTTTTTGTCTACTTTCGCTGCCCTCGTTCCCCATGCTGAATCCTTCTACTAAGCTTACTGCTTTGTGAATGATGTCCTGCACAACTATCTTGAAGTTCTTGAAGACCCAAGTATTTCTTTTATACCAAATACCCCACAGCAAACTCCAGAAAAGATCCCACCAACACTTATCCTTGAACACCTGTTGAAGCGCGGACACCCAATCTTTAAATGCCTCTACTCTAGTCCCTTTAATGTTTATACGAAGTGGGGAAGCGTACCATATTTCTCTCGCAACTCTGCACTCCATGAAGAGATGTCTCGTTGTTTCCCCGTCCTCCCCACATGGGGCAAATTGGATCAACTTGGATACCTCTAGCTAGGAGTGGCGCTCTCAACGCAATCCCTTCTTTCACTGCCCTCCATGCAAACATTTTAACCTTCTGCGGGATTTTCGCTCCCCACATAGTACTCCAGTTGACATTCTCACGTCCTACAGACGTAGACGCCTCCATTTCCCCATGCATATTTAAGAGTGCATGGTATGCACTTCGGACCGTGTATAGACCATTTTTTGAGAACCTCTATTCCCACCCATCTTCACTATCATAATAAGGGATAGTTATCTTCCTAATAGCTTCCACTTCCACCTGCGAGAAGTAAGTATGAAGGGCCTCCTCATTCCACTCCTTATCCACCCATAGGTCTCTCACCACATGTATGCCATCACTCCCCTCTTCCCTACTACATTGGGGCTTAAAGTCCTTTAACATGGGTACCCAAGGATCTTCCGAAACCAATATTGATCTTTCATTGCCAATTGTCCTACACAACCCCTTCTTTAGGACTTCTCTCGCCCCTAATATCGATCTCCAAGTGAAACTCGTGTGGGGATGCTGCTTTGCTTCCATAAACGAGCTATTTGGGAAATACTTACTCTTCAAAACTCGCGACATTAGAGAGTCCCCAAATGTTAAGATCCGCCAACCTTGTTTTGCCAAGAGAGCTTTGTTAAAACATCTCATATTCCTGAATCCCAAGCCCCCTTCCTTTTTCGACTTTTGTAGCTTTTTCCATGCCACCCAATTTAATTTTCGTTCCTCCCCTTTCTGGCCCCAAAAGAAATTGCGGCACATACGTTCAATACTTGTAAGGATGCTTTCTGGGAATTCAAAACATTGCATTGCATAAGTCGGAATGGCTTGAACAATGGATTTAATAAGAATTTCACGGCCCGCTTGTGATAAAAATTTCTCTTTCCAACGTTATAATTTCTTCCAGATTCTATCCTGAATAGTTTGGAAGACTTGTTTCTTTGAACTTCCAATGTACGTCGGGAGTCCAAGATACGTCTCATGTCCGTCAACTGCTTAAAGGTTAACTTCATCTGAAGCATTTGTTGCTTATCACGCTCTATATTTCGGCTAAAAGATACTTCGGACTTTTCCATATTCAGTTTCTGCCCAGAAGCCATTTCATAAGTTGAAAGAATCTCTAGCACTTTCCCCACCTCGTCCTCATTAGCTCTAATGAAAAGTAAGCTATCATCTGCAAAGAAAAGATGTGAGATCGGGTTTACATGTCTACCAATCTTAATACCATGAATATGATTTCCTTCCTCTGCATCTTTAAGTAAGGCTGAAAGGCCCTCCGCATAAATTATGAACAAGAAAGGTGAGAGGGGATCCCCTTGGCGTAAGCCTCGGCTAGGCCGAAAATGCCGTGAGGGTTGGCCATTAACCAGGACACTAAAAGAAGCAGAACACACACACCTCATTACATTTGCTATGAACGACCTCGGAAAACCAAGTCGATAAAGCATAGCCTCTAAGAAACCCCATTCTACTCTATCATATGTTTTTCTCATATCAAGTTTCAAGCCCAAGTAACCCCTTTTACCCGTCTTTTTCTTCCTCAAAAAATGGAAGCACTCATAAGCTACTAAAACATTGTCCGTAACAAGCCGCCCCGGAACAAAGCCACTTTGGTTCTCACTAATAATGCTAGGAAGCACCAGCTTCAATCTGTTAGCAATAGCCTTTGACACAATTTTATATAAAACATTACAAAGACTAATTGTTCTAAAATCCGAAGGCGACTCACACAACTTTTTTTTGGGAATTAAAACAATGTACGTATGATTTAAAGAATCAGTTTCATCCCCATCATTCAGAATACTCAAGCATTTTGACACCACATCCTTACCTACCGTACTCCAAAAATTTTGAAAAAATAGAGCGGGCATGCCATCTGGGCCTGGGGCTTTAGTTGGGTGCATTTGAAAGAGCGCATCTCAAACTTCCTCTTCAGTATACGGGGCACACAGCTCTCTATAGTGATCGTCTGAGATTCTAGCTTTTACCTTGTTCGTAATCACCTCGGGATCAGTGTGACCTCCGGCTTTGAACAGCTCCTCAAAATGAGTAACAAAAACCTCCATAATTTGCTCCTCTTATATATACTCGTTCCCTGCCATATCTTTAATCAAGCTGATATTATTGCGTTCTTTTCTTTGAGTAGCCTTTGCATGAAAGAAGCTCTTGTTTTTGTCCCCACTTTTAACCCAATCTTGCCTACTCCTCTACCTCCAAAACATCTCCTCCCTCCTCTCTAACTCGTTCATTCTATCATCAACAGCTCGCATGTGGTTTATCACATCCTCGGTCTGCTCCTTCCCCATAAGCTTCTCCATTTGTTGTCTACATGCAGTTAGATCTTTCATAAACTCTCTGAAACGCTTCCTCCCCCACTCCTTTAGACTGCCAGCTATGTTCTGATGTTTTGAACTAATAGAGCCATAATTTAGCCACGTTTTATCAACTATACTTGCACAGCTACTATCCCGAAGCCACATCTCCTCGAACCTAAACAGACGTGTACATTTTTTCTTCTTATCAAGACTGTTTCTATCCTTTCGGTAGAGCAGAATAGGTAGATGGTCTGAACGTCTTCTGGTTAAGTGTATCGTCGTTGAGCCCGGGAAGGCCCTTCTCCACACAAGGTTTGCAATGAAACGATCCAGCCTTTCCTGTATGTTATTATCCCCACCTCTATTGTTTGACCACGTAAACTCATACCCAACAAAGAAAATGTCCTCTAAGTTACAAGCTTCCATACTATCACGAAGGATATTTGCTTGATTATAGTCAAAATCACTACCACCTTTCTTTTCCGAAGAGCTGAGCATAATATTAAAGTCGCCCCCACACACCCATGGTTGCACACAATCCGCATATAGTTCGCAGAGGAGCATTCCAGTCTTCTTCTTTTGGTCCTCCTCTGGATGACCATACAGCCCCGTAAATCTCCATCCTCCTACCACCCCATTCTCTATGTGCACGTTAATATGGTTTTCAGAAAAAGTCTTAACCTTGAGCTCTATTCCATC
Source organism: Suaeda aralocaspica (assembly GCA_016808085.1). Classification (NCBI taxonomy): domain Eukaryota; kingdom Viridiplantae; phylum Streptophyta; class Magnoliopsida; order Caryophyllales; family Amaranthaceae; genus Suaeda; species Suaeda aralocaspica. The sequence goes on from PYUH01000138.1 coordinate 1,814,093, forward strand.
CTTCTAAAATAATGCTAAGCCGCCCTTGCGCTTCCTTCCCTCTCCTTCACAGCTAACTACAAACACATTTGCAAACTTAATTTTCTGTTTCACATTATCCATTTCATACGCTTTAAGCTTCGTTTCCGAAAGGAAAATTAATTGAGGAGTTTCGAGAATCGTAATTCTCTTTAAGGCGCTAACCGTAGAGGCACTCCCCAACCCTCTACAGTTCCACGAGAGTATATAATTCATTGTTCACCGAGAGCCCATGGTGTGGGGCCCGCCACCTTCACGTTGCTGTCTTTTTCATCCAATCTCCTTTTCTGCTCATCTGGGTGGATATCAAGCTGAGGAGAATGAATATCCGCAGCCTCACTACTTCGTTTTGTTCCACTCAACACAGCACTGTTTTCCGCATTATCATGTCCCTTCCTGTGAAAACATTTCCATCTCATCACTCTTCCCATAGTTTTTTGGTCACTTTCTCCCCTCTCAGTCGCTCCCCTATGCACTCTCTCCTCGTTTTCCTTTTCCTCTGGTAATTTGTTTGGTTGCATGTCATCCCCCTCTTTATCACAATTTCACTCTCTCCTTCATCTACTCTCTCGTCCTCCATCTCTGCCAATGTCACTCTTGTCTCTACTTCTCTCCCGCTTGGATGTAAATGATCTCGTATATTTATAGCCACGTCCTTAAAGCGTTCCACCACCTCACTTACATCAGTCTTCATAGCTTCCTTATTCATCTTAGGGTTTGCAACAAACAGCCTTCTTCTTGCATGATTTGTGTCCTCTTCTTTCTCCCCCTTCCTTGTTTGGCCTTTCCATGGTGAAGCTCGTATCCATGTCCCTAGCTTTTTAACTGGAGAGAAACCTTTATCACCCACATCACATTCTTTGTCATTATGCCCCATGCATCCACACACAAAGCATATAAGAGGAAGCCTCTCATATTTTACCTTTATTTTTGAAGTCTCCCCTCCTCGTAATTTAATTTTAATCTCTGCCTTTAGGGGTTTCCTCACGTCCAACATCACCCTAACATCACCCTAATTCGTATGGATCTTTCAATATCCATTCCTTCAACTTTTTCCACTCGTACAAAGGTTCCAATTTTGTTGGCAAGGGTCTTCACATTATCATCATTCCCTCGACCTTTGAAAGGTAAATTGTAGAACCTCACCCACATCGGAATAGTGTGCAGTTGCCACTCAAAGGGCTTCCCATCATCGTCAATTTCACTTAGGCACAAAGCGTGATTGTCGAAATGCCATGGTTGACCCTCCAAAACTCTACTTTTGTCCTTCCAATGAAAAAAATGGAAAGCAAATATTTTTTCCTCAACCTTCCTCACCTCTAAGCCATGTTTAGGATTCCATACTGCTTTTAATGTATCCATCAAAGCCTTTGCGTTCAAGTTCTTTGTTGTCCACACTTTCCCGGTCAGTAAAAGAGAAGCTTTATCAACTTCCTCATCCTCATCATTAAGGATCCATTCTACCTCTTCATCATCTTCTACCTCTTTCTCTATCCCTTGCCTTCGCCTCTTAACCTCCTCTCCTTCCCTTTCCTCTAAGTTTTTGGTATTATCCATAATTAACTGGCCAAGGAGGTCAGAACCTGACTAGAAGAGAAAATCCTCAGACTTCCGCCTGAGAAAACACTCGCAAAACAAGAAAAACCTAGTTCGAAGGACTAGAGAAACCTTCTCAAGGTAACCCTAAAGAAACCCTAGAAGACTTTTTTTAGTAATCTTACCCTCCTTCTATTTTTTTTACCCGATGTGTACTCCTTTATATATCTAATGTACCCCTGTTTTGTGGTTTTCACGGTGAAAACAATTTTCACATGATCCTTATGGGCCGGACTTTTTGGGCTCAGCATTTTAAATAAATCCCATTGATTGAGTTTGGTCCGGACGGGGGCCTAGCTTCGAGCCTAAGCTTATTGTTTAAATCCCGGGAAAATAGAGCGGGCTTTTCAGGCTTTATTCGCGCCGAATCCAAAAAAAACTAAAATTGTTTAAATTCGGCGCCAAAGCCCGTGGAAAAATTAAAAAATCGGGTCAAGCTTGAATTCATGTCGGAAATATTATGCCCAAAAAATATATTTTTTTGGTTTTGGGCCGGGGTTGATCAGCTTTTATATATAATATATGTATATGTATATAACTCATTTGGCAAAACGTTAATGAGACCAATAGGTCAAATTTTATTAATTATAAAGGAACAATAATGGACTCGATGCACAAAATTTATTGTGCACCCAGCCATTATTATATCTGAAATAAAATTATATTGTTTCAAATGTGATTATATTATTTAAAGGTAATTATATCATTTAAAAAGTGACTATATAATCCAAAACATGACTATGTTATCTGAAAAATATTTATATCATCCTAAATATGATTATACTAGTTTTGATGTTAACGCGATGCACATGCTAATATAATTTTGGGATTTTTCATTTGGTACCCCTGAACTTTGGATTTTTTCATTTTGTGTCCAAATTTCTTTTTTAGTTTCCACACGGTACTATTGTTTGAGAAACAATTAAATAAGTTTTCATCTCAAAGATAATTGTACTAAACATAAAATTATTATTTGTAATCTGATTTCGAAAGATGATTAGAAATTATGAAAAAAAAGCTATAGTACCCCTCACCTTCATAGAATAGTGATCATAATACACATAAGCTAATTATATTATTTCAATTTGAAAGATGATTATATCACTTCAAATAAAATTATGATGTTGTTTGAAAGGTATTTATATCATTTCAAAGGTAAATATACATCCAAAATATCATTATATCATCCTTAAGGTGATTATATCGTTTGGGTGTACTCTAAAGTTAATGTAAAGCGGATCTATACAAGACTAATTGTCCGTTAAAAGTTTCAACAATAACTTAATAGCCATATTATTAACAAGAATTTTGTGATATCATAATATCATCAACATTTCATTGTTGAAGTGTCTTTCACGCAAGGTTTTTGACGATGGCATCATTTAATTGATGTTGAAAGGATCTGGCACCGTTGCACGTGGCTCGCATACTTGACGTGAAAAATAAAAATAACTAAATTAAATCGGTTTAAAATGAAATTGTCAAAAAAAAAAAAAAAGAATTGTTTTCATTACTCAAATTGTTGAAGGAAATGTCCTTCGATAGATTAGCAATTCTAAATATAATTAGGAATTTATTATGAAAATAATAATTAAGTTAAGTTAGATAATCATATTTACTTCCTAAAGAATAAATATTATGATGTGTATTTTGACGGGTTTTCAACAATCAAAACAAGCAAAGGGCTCAACTTGTTCGTAAACTACGAAGATGGTGACGATTTTGTGAATTGATGGTGGTAGTGTAGTATAATATGAACGGATTTAACTGATAACAAAGGATATGACTTTGAATCGTAGTTGAAAGACTTTGAAACTTGAGTCTCGTTCAAGAATCACATATAACATGCAACTTTAACAAAGTTTCGTTCACAGGAACTTTTTCTCAAAAACACAACATACACCTAAAACAATGAGAACTATAGTATTTATAGGACTATGAATGGAAAAATCCTCCAATTTTAATCCAATAAAAAATCATCTAAAAATTTGAGAAAATTCAGAAAATAAATCCTAAATTTCGTGCTAAACAATATTCTAAAACAAATCCTAACTATACTTGGAATTCAGTTAAAAGAAATCTAACTAAAAACTGATTTCCAGTTTGACAGCTGAAAAAAAAAACTGGATAATACATTATCTTCCATATTTTTCTGAATTTTGAAAATATTTGTCCTAGAAATTAGGTTCAATAAGATTTCCAACGCATATTCACACACTTTATAATTAAAATACAACTATCAATGAAAAATCTTCAAAGTCAGACAAACTGCAAGGCCCCGAAACTGAAATTATATCTTTAGAAGCTCCAAGAAACTTCCTAGATTAAATATTTTAATCAAGAAACTTTTAAGAATTTGATCTTCTGTGAATAGCAGCCTTATATTCAAATCAAATTCCCCCTCTTAAAAGAAAACTTGTACCAAGTGTTGTGAATCCAAGCAACCATCCATATACGTCGCACTAAATCATGTTTGCACATGCAATGAACAATGATAGCTTCATGATAGCTCGAAACCTTGTCCTATGTTTGTAATCCTACATGATCATGGTGATCATAATTGCTAATCAAACAAGAATTCTTAGGAAAACCAGAATCTAATATTGAAGAATGAGATAAATCACCCTACGATCCACCAAAATAGAATCAACTATTAACTCTTCTTGTACCATGTCTTCGAGTAGGAAATTTAGATCTTTTTTTATATGAGCATGATAATGTTTTGTTTTGCGGCACCTCATACCATGGTTGCACAGGTACGTCACTTTTCCCACGTTTTGCGGATCCGGTACGGGTACCAGACAGGTATCATATACGAAACGGGTACTAAAGATGTCTTCTTAGGATTTAGCCCAAAAATGGAAACCAAAACTAAAAATTAATACAAAAAGTAATTTCTTCCCAAATTAGACCCCAGAGATCTCGTAGCTTCATTGTCATGTTCATGTTGAGATCGGCTTTATAGTAACAGTAATTGTAAGGAAAGACTTTTAATTACAAATCTTATAACCGCTAATGATAATTAATACTTACTTAGACTAGTAATGGCCATTAGTTATGGTTGTATTTTCTTGGGGGAAGGAAGGAAAGGGGCTAGTGAAGGTGTGGCTGTGTGAGCGTGGAATTTTGTGGTGGTGAGGTGGTGGTTGGGTTTTGGTAATTATTTAATTGAAAATATAATAATTATAATATATAGGCATATAGGCGATATACCCTATAGCTTTGTTCAATCTACATTTCTACTAGTGGCCAGTGGGGTACTTGCAAATTGGTTTCAATAAATGAAAATTTATTATACAGAGTATAAGTATAAACCATATTTACTCTTAGTTAATTTAAGAAAATCATTAAAAATAAATATTATTTTATTTATATTTTCATGTACCCATATTCTATGATATTTTTTTGCCGTATTGCGTACCCGTTTTCATACCCGTACTCATTTCAGTACCCGATTTGGTGCAACCTAGCCTCATACAAACCGAAATCTGGAAAATTAGAATCCTCTAAGAACAGCTTAGTAAGAAACTCGTCATTAGATACATTATTGCACAATTCCTCTAAAGGATTAATTAGCTTCATCATCAATAAACTAGACCAAATTTTTGTAGAAAGTTGAACGTCAAAATCTCAAAATTATAACTCTTCTTGGGCTTAATTATTTTATGGATATACTTATATATTTCCTAAAGACTCGGCCAAAATTCCACACGCAAAAACCTTAGCAAATTTCTGCAGTTAAAGTTTTGCTAAGAACACACTAAACTGTAGCGATTTGTACCTATTCGCGGAAAACAGACTTGATCAGGAATCAAATTATCTTCAAATAATCTGAAATTTTGTATGTAGAAAGTAGACAGAAAAACACCCAATATGAAAAAAGTAATAATTGAAAAACCTTTTGTACGATGGATAAATCATCAATTGAATCTGCCCTTCACAACTGCCTTTTATAACCCGATTTTGCACTTGTCGTATAATGCTTCGTTTTTGATCATTTAGCACCAAAATTTGCACGAGCTCCAATGAGTATAGAAGGTTTTGGGATTCCAGAAGCCACACCAATTTAATGTGTATTTTGAGAGGTTTTCAACAATCAAACTAATAAAACAAGCAAAGGGCTCAACTTGTTCCAAAACTACGAAGATGGTGACGATTTTGTGATGAATTCGTGATGATTGATGGTGGTAGTGTAGTATAATATGAATGGATTTAACTAATAACAAAGGATATGACTTTCAATCGCGTTGAAAATCTTTGAAACTTGAGTCACGGTCAAGATTCACACATAACATGCAACTTTAACAAAGTTTCGTTCACAAGAACTTTTTCTCAAAAACACAACCCACACCTAAATCAATGACAACTATGAGTATTTATATATAGGACTATGAATGGAACAATCCTCCAATTCTACGCCAATAAAAACTCATCTAAAACTAGGATAAAATTCAGAAAATAAATCCAAAATTTCGTACTAAACAATATCCTAAAACAATCCTAACTGTACTTGGACTCTAGGTAGATGAAATCTAACTAAAAACTCATTTCCAGTTCGACAGCTGAAAAAAAAATGGATAAAACATTATCTTCCGCCTTTTTTTTTTTGAATTTTGAAAATATTTTTCCTTGAAAGTAGGTTCAATAACCTTTCCAAATCATATTCACATGCTTTGTAATTAAAATCCAAATGTCAATAAAAAAATCTTCAAAGCCAAACAACTTGCACGGCTCCGAAACTGAAATTCTATCTTTAGAAGCTCCAAGAAACATCCTACATTGAATCTTTTAATCAAGAAACTTTCAAGAACGTGATCCTGTGTAAATGGAAGCCCCATATTCACATTATATTACTAGTACAACAGTATGATTGGGCTTACAACTATTATTAACATAATCCTATGAGGTAACACAAAGAATAAAATATTGTATTTATGTAAAAAAAAAAAAAAAAACAGTAACAATATGTTTTAGGTTTTACTGACTTAATGATGGTTATTTAAGATAACCATGAATTAAAAAAAATAAGTAGATAAAAAATATAGAATTCATAGTTTTCACATAAAAACCAAACACTTAAAAGTTACTGTTTTTCATCCTTTTAAAATAAGAGATTTATCTCTTCCCTACTAGCATACGTGGGTTTCAAATCTGGTGGTTGTGGGCTAATTAAAGGAGCAACAACTGAGGCTCTAATTTCCATTCTTGGTCGAAATTCAAGTACGCATCAAAGGTTGTTTTCGTAAATTTTATTATGTTATACGTTTTAATAAGTGCATATGATCCTGTTTAGATGTTAAGAAATTGTTTCTTGAAATTAAATTTCGCTAAATTCATCTAAATTCCAACAGTGGTATCAGAGCGCTCAATTTATTTTATTAATATGTTCATGATTTTGATGCAAATTTAATTCAATTAAGAGGAAGAATTAATTATGGTTCAATTATCTTTTTTTTAATAAAGTTTTTTTAGAATAAGAATACGTTCATATTGCTCAAACAAAAAAATCCCTAATTTTATGTTCTTCCTCAAATTGTTTAGAACCCTAAATTTGTTTTCCCCCCACAAATTCATTCGTATTAGATCGAATTATCTAGAAATAATTTGCGCCCCAAATTACTCTACGAATTTCAATTTAATTGCTAAATTTGCGCCCCCATATATGCCCCAAATAATTCGATTTTTTGGAAAATTAAGAACCCTAATTGAATAAATTACATTCGATTCAACTTTTCTTGCTCGAATTGGTTGTAATTAAGTCGAATTAAAGACGATTTATGCAAATTTGATTCGCATTTTACCCCTAACTTATGTAATTAGGTCGAATTGTGTGTAAATTTTTCCTAATTTTGTTCAAGATTTAAACCCTAACTAGAAATTTGGCCCGGGCAATGCCCCGTGTCGGTTACAATTATCAAATATGCCTTTGTTTGTTTTTCATATTGTGTTTTTTGTTTAGTGACAAATTAGATTGCAGAGGTTGTAGCTTGTAATGTAATAAGTTATTAATTAAAAAAGCAAAACAACTATAAAAAAACTTGGGATAAAAATAACAATGTCATAGTTTTAGTGCAACTGAATATACGATACAAATCAAAAGCTCATACTATATGATTACAAGACTTTATTATCCATTACTTTGAAATATTAAACATCAAATTTATTACGGATTGGTGATTAAACTTTCACATTTCGTTTCAAATGTCATGAGTTTGATTCTTAATAGCTACACATGGTTTGTATTTCTATTTGTGCATGAGACTCTTGTAAAGAGTGACATGTGACACATTCATTGGTGAGCGCCACGTGGCATATTTTCGTTGACAACTACGCCTTTTAATATATTGTATGATTTTCGACATCAATTTGGCATTTTTCAAAATTGTTGAATCAAACATAATTGTTGTGTTTTATAATTCAATTAGGGTATGATTATGATAAACAATTGTTATTTGACTGAATTAAACTCAAAAAGAAGAAAAAAAAAACAGGAAAAGAAGCAATTTTTTGTGGAGCAACTGCAGCCACCATGGCTGAAGTGTGGAGGGCGCCACTTAAGGCGGTGTGGTTGCGTAGATCGAACGCACAATTGTGTGTGCCGATCTGGATGGTGGTGTGCGGATGTCTGGTGGGACAAAAGAGGTGGCGCAAGCCACACATTAGGGTATCAAAGTTTTGTAGGGTTAGGGGGCTTGAGATTTTTTATACTCCCTCCGTTCCCTATTTTTCTTTACATATCTTGTTTCTATATATTCCATATTTTTCTTTACATTACAACTTTATTAGATTTTTAACATTTTTTAATTAAAATGGACCCCACACACCACCCACTAATCAAGCTTCATTAGTTGCAACTTGTTTCTCTTTCATCAAATGTTACCCCAATTTGGCCCCATCACTATTATTATATCATATATCGAAATGAGAGGGTGAATGGTGACCGTCAAGAATAATAGGGAACGGAGGGAGTATTATTTTATTAATAATTAATTAAAATTAAATTATTTATGTTACTGAAATAAAAATCAGTTTTAATTAATCATGAATAAGATTCTATTTTTATATTCTTTGAAGTATTTTAGGATACTTTTTTTAGCAAATAATTCAAAAAATAATGATAAGTGACTTTACATATTATGATTATGTCGTAATTAGTTAAATTAATTGAATTAAAGTAATAAATATTATTTGATATTATCTAATTACTCATTACAAAGTATATAAATGTTTAAAATTGTTGCCTAAATTATGGTAAGAGATTGTTTACTTTTTACAATATTGTTTACATTTAATAAGTTAAAGCATATTATTATATATGACGTTATATTTAATGAGTAGTATGGCCCTGTAGTCCTGTAGATACCTACATTTGGTCTCACCTAAATGGTCGATGATTAAAGTGTACCACGTCGCAACAGGTCCAATGCCTAGTATTCATTGCTTGAAAATAATAAACAATTTTGACCAAAGTCAGTCGTTAAATTACTTTCTTTGATTTTAAACTTATTTTATTTTATTTTATTTTTATTTTGAAAACATAGAAAATAAATTGAGCGCACAAATATGGTCAAGTACGATGAACATTCTAGAAGGTTCTGTACGAAATAAGGCAACTTTAGGTTTATGGAAGCGTATAAAGTGGAATATAGAAGTGGATTTCGGAATATGGAAGTGAATATGGGAAATATGGAAGTTCAGAAATTGGATCTTGGGAGCGTATGGACGCTCAAGGGGCACTTGGACGCTCAAATGGGTCGAATATTGGAATTAAAAAACGATCAAGAACTTCCACAAAGCTGGAGCACGAGCGCTCTAGCACTAGTTCAGCGCTCATACGCTCGATTTTCCTTCACTAACCACTATAAATACGTGAACCCTTCCAGCCATTCGACATTCTTGACATTCTCGAATTGCATGTATTCTCTCGTAATTCGTGCCAAACCTCTCTTCTTTCTCTCTCAACACAAAATAGTTTCTAAGCCAATCCTAAACATAATTAAGCATCATTAATTCTCTTAAACACATTATCGTTATTATTATTATTATTAAGTTCTTATTCAAGCTTTCAATCAAATAAGTTGGTTTAACCGTCGCACGGAAGGTACTTCAAATGAGGCCGACATCATCAACATCATCGTCTTGATTCTTCAAATAATTGTGTTAGTTTATGTGATTTATTGCTTTATTAGAAATTTGACATGTTTAATTGATTTCATGTAATATTAACTTAATTATGGCTAGGCTTTAATTACAATCAATCTTAAGTAGAAACCTTATTTTAGGTTGTTTATGTGATTTGAATGCTATTTGTTTTAATGCTTTTAATCACATAGAATTCATATTTAATTAAAAGACCGGAAAAGCATGGTATCAGATAAAGTAAAGATTAAATCTTGGACAGCCGGCTAAGGTACCCATTAATTTTGGTTAATCCTAAAGTGATTACCCCTTACATGCTATTTAGAAAAAAATGTCTCCATTAATCAAATTCGCCTAACAATGTTTCTATGTTTTTAAGGATTAAACGAGAAATATGTATGCTATAATTCAATATTATAATAATGAAATTACATATGAGATCAAGTAGAGGCCGCTATACACGGGGAGACATTGTGCACTACTTTATCTTTACTCTCGTCCCTGAATCTAAAGATATGAGACCTTCCTATCCTTGGCGTCAATTAGCCTTCAGGCTAGACTTAATGGGGTTCCTTGAACTCCCGAAAGGAGCACAGTGGCGATTTTACTACTTGGGTTTTGAGCTTCTAGACTCACTAACTAAGCCAAGCATACTCACACTATGCAAACAAGCTAAAGACATTCTATGTCCAAAAAAAGAGCACATGGGCCCATAAAGGCCCCGGGTCCGCATGCCCAAACTAAATTAGAAAATACGAACTGCGGATTGTGATGGATTTTTGTAACTCAAACACGGTCTGAGAACCGTCAAGTATTTTTGTAATTTAAAATTTAAAATTTTATTTTAATTATTTATGTAAAAAACTTGTAATCCAAGGAGAAGTCAATAATGACGAATCAAGGATATAAACCCCATGAAGAGTTCAAGAAAAAGTCCCTGAAGTTTAGATCTTTAGGATAAGGGTCGTACTAGATCATTCTGTTTCTTTTTTGTTTTTTGCTTTATTTATGCATCTAATTGTTTTTTCTTAATTTAAATAATGCATTCTTTGCTTAAGTTTTCATAAGTATGGCTACATATATGTTATGTGTTCACTTTATATGTAAACCATATTTATGAACTTATCCCTCCAAAAGTAATATTGAGTTTAATTGCTTTTCCAAACAACACCTATGAAGCCTTTGAACAGGAGTAATAGGTCTGCCAAAGTAGGGTGTTACTCGTAATTCTGGAGATAGTAAGGTAGTTTAAGGAAATTTAAATGTTAATGTTTGGTTTAACTCAACAAAACCATAAAAAAAGGGTTTGGATTTTCAAGCTACAAGACAAGACTTAAAGAGTTGTTAAACATATCTGCCAAGAGTTCTAATTAGTTATAATTAGTAAAATATTTACTTACCTTAACTACTATACTTTGATGTAGGGCCAAAGCCAGTTTGATTGTGGTGGGAGAGGGTCTTGGTTATATTCTTTATTCAAGGGGGAAATTTGATTTGAATAAAGAATTGTAGTTAATTGAACTTTGTTTGATTAATTGCTGCTTTTTTTTTTATAAACATTATTTATTGAATCTTGTTTTATTATTTTTTTTCTTGTAGCCATCATGTCTAGTAACAACAACAACAACAATAACAACAATGCTTATGGTTTTAATTTGCGCTATGTACTTGAAAAGGAAAAATTGCATGTGACCAAGTTTTTAGAATGGGAAATGGCTGTGAGAATTGTTCTTAGAGCTGAAGGAAGAGAGAATGTTCTTGACAATCCACCCCCTACTGAACCCTTGCCAAACACTGCTCCTATAGCTAAAAAAAGAGCTAGGCAAACCTTGGTGGCCAACTTTGTGCAAGTAACATGTTTGATGCTTGCTTGCATGGAACCTGAATTCCAAAAGAGTTTTGGTAATATGGAGGCCTAATCCATAAAGCATCAATTTAAAACTATGTTTCACAAGAATGCTAGATTGGAGAGGTTTGAAGCTATTTTTACGCTATTGGAATGCAAGTATGAAAGAGGGAAACCCGTTGGTCGACATGTGTTCAATATGATTGGGTATTTTCATATCATGGCAAAATTGGGTCTTCCCTATCCACATGAGTTGGCAACTGATATTGTGATCTGATCCTTTCCTGTGACTTATCATAACTTCAAGTTGAATTTCTATATTTAAGGAGGTATGCTAGTTCAGGTTGAGAGTAATTTACCCAAAACTGAACATATGGATGTTCTAATGGTTAGGAAGGGTAAAAAGTTCAAGAAGAAAGGGGTTCATAAGAAGAACAACAAAGGCAAAGTTGTTGCCACTGCTGAAGCTTCAAATCCAAAGGCCACTCCTAAGGCTAAAGTTGCAGCACTAAATGTGTGCTTCTAATGTGCCACAAGATTAGCCGCTGGAAGAGGAACTGCCCTACCTATCTGAAGAATAAGAAGAATTGTACTTTGAATTCAGGTATATATCTAATAGAAGTTAATATAGCTACAAATGCTTCTTGGTTATTTGTTACTGGTTGTGGTTCTCACATTATTTGTATTGTGCAGGGTCTCAAAAGAAGTAGAGTGTGAGCAGAGGTGAAGTTGATCTTCGAGTAGGCAATGGAGCACGAGTTGCTGCTTTGGCCGTAGGAGATTATAGTTCACATTTGTCTTCTGGTTTAGTATTAGAATTTAATAATTGCTATTATGTTCCAGTTATTACCTAAAACATAGTTTCAGTTTCGATTTTGGATTCGGAAGGATTTTCATTTAATATTAAGAATAATTGTTGTTCTACATATTTTAATCTATGTTTCTACTAAATTAACTAATGGCTAATATGTTCTTGACTTACAAACTTACATCTATAACATAGACAATAAGAAACACAAAACAAATGAATTGAACCCTACTTATCTATGACATTGTTGATTTAGCCACATAAGCTCAAAATGCATTGAATAACTTTATAAAGATGAACTTCTCAAATCATTTGTTTTTGAATCTTTTGATGTGTGTAAGTTTTGTTTAATGGGAAAAATGACAAAGTCACCTTTTACTAGTTCAAGTGAAAGGGCCAATGATCTTTTAGCACTCATACATACTGATGTGTGTGGACCTATGAGTACATTAGCGAGAGGAGGCTTATGAAAAATTCAAGGAATTCCAAATTGAAGTAGAGAACTAACTTGGAAAGAAAATTAAGGCATTTCCATCTGATCGTGGTGGTGAATACTTATCCATTGAATTCAATGGTCATTTGAAGAGTTATGAAATTCTCTCACAACTTAATGGAGTCTCCGAAATAAGGAATTGAACTATATTAAATATTGTTCGACCAATGATGAGTCTTGCTGATCTTCCCATTTCCTATTTCATTTTGGGGTTTTGCGCTTGAGACAACGACATTCACAATTTAAAAGAGCACCTTCCAAAGTAGCTAATTGGTAGATAAGAAGTTGGTGGAAAAGACACCTTATGAATTATGGACCGAAAAAGTTCTGAAAATGTCTTTCCTTAAGATTTGGGGTTGTGAACCTTATGTAAAACATTTACTTTCCAATAAGCTTGCATCCAAATCTGATAAATGTTTCTTTGTGGGTTACCCAAAAGAGACTAAGGGATATCACTTCTAAAATCCAAGCGAAAACAAAGTGTTTGTTGCTCGTAATGGTGTTTTTCTTGAAAAAGAGTTTATTTCTAGGAAAGCACGTGGGAGTAGTGTATATCTCGAAGAAGTTCAAGATGTGCAACCATTGGATAAGATTAATACCTCATCAGAGCGGTGTGACATGATAATGCTCGGGAGGTAGTACAATCAGTTGGTACAGCTCCTATCGCCCCACATGGAGTGAGTCCATGCGAAGTCACTCAACCTAATGAGATGGATACATCGTCTGTTGTTCCCAAATGTAGGTCTAGTAGGACCTTAATTCCTTCAAAAAGATATATCGATTTCCTTCTGACTGAAAGTTTTGAAATAACAATGTTAGAATCAGAAGAACCTACCAACTACAAAGATTCTTTTAAACGGAAAGAATCCGAAAAATGGCTCGAAGCTATGAAATCTGAAATGGATTTTATTTCTAAAAAATAAGTTTGGGACTTGGTTGACTTACCAGATGGGGTAACACCTATTGGATGCAAGTGGATTTATAAACTAAAAACAGACAAGGATGGAAATATTTATGTTTTCAAAGCTAGGTTAGTGGAAAAAGGTTTCAAACAAGTTCATGGTATTAACTATGATGAAACTTTTTCGCCAGTAGCCATGCTAAAGTCCATTAGGATTATTCTTGCGATTGCAGCTTTTCATGACTATGAAAAATGGTGGATGGATTTTAAAATAGGTTTCTTGAATGGGTTCTTGAAAGAGGGTGTGTACATGATACAACCTCAAAGTTTTGAAGATCCATAAAATCTAAGAAAGGTATGCAAGCTTAAGAAGTCTAGTAATGGGTTGAAGCAAGCATGCATCAAGGAGTTGGAATCTCAGATTTGATGAGTTAGTCAAAGAATTTGTCTTTTTTTATAAATGAAGAGAAACCATGTGTTTACAAGAAGTTAAGTGGGAGTAGTATCACTTTTCTGGTCTAGTATGTGGATGGCATACTTCTCATTGGAAATGATAAAACCATGCTTGAGTCAGTCAAGGAATGGCTTAAAATATTTTTCTCTATTAAAGACGTAGGAGAGGCAGAGTACATTTTGGGAATAAAAATCTATAGAGATAGATTGAAAAGGCTTATTGAACTTAGTCATGAAACTTATGCTGATAAGGTTCTTGCTAGATTCAGATTGGAAACAACAAAAGAGGCTTTATTCCTATGCGACATGGCTTAGCACTTAGCAAGGCACAATCTCCATGAAATCCTGATAAGATCAAGTGGATAATTAATGTTTCTTATGCTTCTACAATAGGATCCATCATGTATGCTATGATGTGCACCAGACCAGATGTTGCATATGCTATGAGTATATGAAGCAGATACCAATCAAATCTAGGACATGCACTCTAAATGGTAGCTAAAAATATACTTAAGTACTTACGAAGGACTAATGATAATTTCTTGGTTTATGGTGAATAGAATGAGTTGGTTGTTATTGGATACACCAATGCAAGCTTCCAAAGTGACAAAGATGATTTCCAATCCCAATCTGGTTTCATATTTTTTTCAAAATGGAGGAGCTGTGAGCTGGAAGAGTTCTAAGAAGAGTACCTTCACGGATTCTACAATAGTGGTTGAGTATATTGCAGCAGTAGATGTAGCAAAAGAGGTTGTTTGGATCAAGAAGCTCATCATTCACGCTGGTGCGGTTCCTCGCATTAAGAATGGCATTGCGATATTTTTTGACAACAACGGTGCCATTACTTAGTCAAAATAACCTAGGTCATAAAAAAATTCTAAGCATGTACTCAAGAAATTCCATCTTATTCAAGAGATTATTGGAAGGGGGGATGTGACGGTAAGCAAGGTTTATACTGAAAATAATGTAGCAAATCCACTGACTAAACCGCTCGCTCAACCTAAGCATGAAAGTCATAGTAAGTCTATGGGGCTTAGGCATACGGGAGATTGTTTTTATTTTGTTTAATTAGTGTTTGTATTTGTAAAGACAATCTTATGGTGTTTAACAAATTTTATATGATGAATTTGTTTCTTATTTAATCATGGTTTAGTATTGTTTAGTATTGAATAAAATGTCTAAAATAATTTGGGGTTTCTAATAGGGTTATCAAAAAACATTTTAATAATGGAACTCTATAAAATGAACAGAAATCACATCTTATCGAAAGTTTCCTAGCCAAAACCACTAAAATGGGCATAAGTGATTTATTTTTTGAGACTAGTATATAATTAATTGATAGTGCAGTACCATGGGCTATGGAAACGTAGAGATTATTAGTAAATTATTGTAGGGGCCTCGGATTTTTGGGTCCCAAATTTTCTTTGGTCACCTTTCCCAAACCGTCCATAGGTTGAGTTAGACCTAAAAAATTGGCTTAAGGAAAGGTAAAATGGACTTTTTTAGAAGTATTTTGCAAAAAAAAGGAGCGCAGGAATTTCAGCCGCGTTGGCAACGTAGCATGACAAAGTTTGTCACGCTGACTGTGCAGCGCTACAAAGTTTGTCACGCTGCAGGTGTAGCGCAGCAAACTTTAACGCTGCGAAGTTAGCGTGACAAGTTCTGTCGCGCTACGCTATTTTACTGTTTTTTTTATTTTTAATTATCTTTTTTCGATTGTGATGATATCAACGAATACAGATGATGCTAGTAAGGAGTCAGTAATGAGTTTTAGGAATCAAACTCATAAACCGTGTATTTAGATTGATTACGAATGGGACGATAATCTAAATTGCACGAATAACCCTTTCGATCCCATGGGGATGACTCCAAGTTATGATCTTACGAACCAAAGGTTAGATTCGGGGGTGAAGGTACTAATATGGTGGAGTGTGTCATATTAGCCCGTAGGCGGCCATTACTAGTTTTCTCTCAATCATACACAAGTTATACAAAGAACCGAGTAATTGATTACAACCCAATACAAAATTACTATTATTAAGGTGAAATCAAATGAAACTAATTAATTTAGTCAAACCATCGTTAAGATTAATTCAAGGTTCCTAACATGATACAATTTGTCCAAAACAATTATCTTGATTTAATGTAATACATTAATTCAAATTAAGTCCTTTAACAAAAATAAAATGATAAAAGCGGTAAATGATTCGGAAAAACCAACAACAACAAATCTACAACTTTGATTTTTAGGGCTCTCAGGAAACGTACCACTTCTCGTATGAAGATTGGAGTCGTCGAGTGTTAATTTGGGCAGAGTCGAATTATTGTTTCAATATTATCAAAGTTTGTAGCCACTTTTTAAATAAAATAAATAGTAAAATAATAATAAGTAACTATTTATAAAAATGAAGAAGATAGAAAAGCAATATTTCAGATTATTTTAGTGTAAGGGAGAAAGTGAGTAAAAAAAAAGTTCTTAGAAATGAAGAAAATGAAGATATTTATAATAGCGTGGAAACCCTAATTGCGCTAGCCTGCTAGCGTGGTACTCTGAATCGCGCTGGCCCGTTAGCGCGAGAAACCCTACAACGCTGATAGGGTAGCGCTGTTAACTTAGTCACGCTGAGCTGTCAGCGTGACTAAATTAACAGCACTGCATTTTTGAAAGATTTTTTATTTTTTATTTTTTTATATATATTTATTTTATTTTATTTTATTTTATTTATTATTATTATTTATTTTAAAATAATAAATAGTGTTGGGATAATTAAAAAAAAGTTCGTTAAATAAGAATGGGCCTTTTATAATATCCGAAACTTATACTCGATTATCCAATCTTCTAAAGAAATGAGTTTTTTAATCATCACAGAGTTCTACCGCGGGACAGGGGATAAATTAGGTGTCTACAATTATACGGATGTATGGTACATTGAGATTTGACCGATCATTCTAGAACTAGAATTGAAGTCCTATATTTAGTGGATTCCTTAGACATGAGTATGTCTTAATAACCACAAGATAATTAGCATGACCATGATATTGTCAAACGATGTGCCATTAAAGAAGGTCATAAAGGCAATGATTAGGTGAGTTAAGAATTGAGTGGGAGTTATGGTCATACAAGAGTGAATAAGTCCTCCTATCTAATAGGGATGGTGTCCGAGCCTCTTGATGAGTGAGAACTGGAAAATAGCATGGCCATGCGGAATGAGTTTAAAGAGTTAAACCTTATTTGAGCAATTCGAACACAACAATCAAGGAACACAATTTGAGACTAACTAAGTAGTTTCAAATTATGCATTACGATACTTGATGAACTTATAATTGCACACTTGATCTCGGGCAAGTGGGAGATTGTATACACCTAATTTAGTGTCCAGTCTCGTGGTAAGACTCCATGATGAGCAATAAAACCCACTTCTCTAGATTATTGGACAATTGAGTATTATTAGAATTAGTTTTAATATCTTTCAAGAAAATCCAAACTATTAATATAAGCCCTTAATAGAATTTTGTATTAGCCTAATATTTTATTTTATAAAAAATAAAAAAGGAGTTTTAACGTAGTGCGACTTACTATGCAATAGCGTGACATGCAAGCTAGCGCCAGCTAATGGTGAAAATGTTTGTCACGCTGGCAGGTTAATAGCCAGTCGAAGTGGCTACCAAAGATAAACCATACAAGGCTCAATAGGCTACTAGTAAGGGCAAGTAAGGATCGTATCCCACGAGATAAAAGTTTTTACATTAAGGCAGTCTAAAGAGTAAGTTTAAGTCGGAATTTCTTTAGGAAGCAAGATTGTCACTAACTTTGATTTTATTAACTTAAGTCTAAGATCAAAGACGACTAAGGTAAGGGATACACCGCTCACTTCCTACATGAAGGCGTTGATTCCTAGGTCAAACCGAACATAGAGGGAAACGTCAAGGGAAAGTCATTCTAAAAGCCATGTTTACTCTCTTGAGCTAGCATGAAGAGCGGAACTATGAACACGACCTATTTTCATGGGGTGAGCACAAAATAAAACCAAAGCACTTTATTCACGAAGACTAGTAGCGTACCTGAACTCGAACACCTATTCTTATGGTTTTCAAACTAATACAACATGGGGAGTCTTCACTCAAATTCATCTCTCGATCCTTCGTTGAGGAATCGAAGACGACATCTATGGAAGCAAGCCATAGACTACGTGATTTATAACCCCACGACTCTAGTCACCCCCAAGCTCTGTTTTTTTGCTAAGAACATGTTTAAGTCAAGGTGGTGAGGGTTTCACCCACACCCTAGTACTAAACTACGCACTACACATTTTATATTTTAAACACATATTTTTATTCATGATTACAAGTTATAGAAAAGAAATAAGTTATGCCAATGGATTATAAACTAAATTAAACAAACTATCAAAAGAAAAGGGCTTTGTTTATTTATCAATTTTATTGCAAAGAAGTAAGTTGTGCAAGTGATTTAAAAAAAATACAAAAGCAATAAAAAAATAAGGGCAAGGACAAGATTAACTTGAGAAGAAACTAAAACAAAAGGTAATAGAAAATAAAGAACAATGACAAGATTAACTTGAGACGAAAGTAAGAACAAAAGGCAATAGAAACTATGAACAAGGACAAGATTAACTTGAGAAGGATGAAATAAAACTAGGATCTATAAGAAAACAAGTAGAAAAGTATGATTATTGAAATGGAAACTAAAGAAGAGTTGAGAGTTTTACTATAAAGCTTGAATTATGTAACTTTAGTGTTATTCCAATGATCCTTGTAACAATGATGAACTCCAAAAGCCTTGAATAAATGATGATCAACCAAGAACATAAACCAAGAACAAGAAGCCAAGAGCTAGAAACCAAATAACTTGAATAACAAACTTGAATTAATTAAAAGATTGAATTACAATAGTTTACTCGAAAAAAGAAAATTAAAGAAAAAAAAATTAAAAAAGTGCAACGCGATACACTTTAAAACGTTGGCTGCATAGTGTCACAAAGTTTGTAGCGCTGCCCTTGGAGCATGACAAACTTTGTTGCGTTGCACAGTCAACGTGACAAAAATGGTGACACTGCTCGACTGACTCAAATTCATGCACTCAAAATACTTCTTAAAAAGCCATTTCACCTTTCCTTAAGCCAAACTTTTAAATCTAACTCGACCTATGGATGGTTTTGAAAGGGTGACCAAAAAAAGTTGGGTCCTAAAATCCGGAACCCCTACGAAGATGTCCTTCGATAGATTAGCAATTACTACATATTATTAGAAATTTAATATGAAAATAATAATTAAGTTAGATAATCATATTTGTTTGCTAGAAAATAAATTTGACTAGTAGGTCAATATGATTGGACTTACAGCTATTATTAACTTAATCCTATGAGGTTACACAACGAGTAAAAGATTGGATTTAAATAAAAGAAAGCCCAATAACAATATGTTTTAGTTTTACTGACTTAATGATGATTATATAAGATAACCATAAATTAAGAAAAAATCAATATATAAAAAATAGAAAATATAATTTTCAAGTAAAAAGCAAAAACCTAAAAGTTAATGCCTTTCTCCCAATAAAAGTAAGAGATTTATCTCTTCCGTACGTAATAACATACGTGGATTCCACTCTTTTCCGTAATAGCATACGTGGATTCCAAATCTGGTGCTCGTAGACTAAATATAGAAACAACAACTGAGGCTCTAATTTCCTTTTTAGGTCGAAATTCAAGTACGCATCAAAGATTATTTTCTTAAACTTTATTATATTATACGTATCAATAAATGCATATAATATTTGTTTAGAGGTTATTGTTTCTTGAAATTCCGCAAAACTAATCTAAATTCCTACAGTTGTTAGGGTATGACTCAGAAATCAACTGCAATTAAACTAAAAATTATAAATTTGTAATGATTGAATTGAAATGAGCCAAAGAAATGAATTGAAGTGTAAATCAATTGATCTAAACTAAAAGACAAAACCAACCAAAATGAAATGAAATGAAATAAAATTATGAGTACTGAACTGTTAAACAATTTATTGCGAGTAATAATATTGCAAATTATACAAAACTACAAACTACTATGGAGAACCTAATAACTTCTTGCCCTTAGCTTAACAACAGTTTTAAGTTTGCCTAAAAGAAAAATTATCATACATATTTATTGAAGAGACTTATTTAGTTTGGCACTTTAGCCCGTACCAGTAACACCCAAGTCCTGCTTATCAGAAGGCTCATCCTTGCCAGGCCCAAATACTGGACCACCTAGTCCTGCGGCATCTTCAACCTTGTCTTGAAGCTTATCAATTTGAACCCCTTTATCGTCTTCCGTTGACGTCAAATCCGTCCTTGGCCGACTCCCTTGCTGTTGTTCCGCGACCGACTCGTATGTGGTCGCGGTAAACGACGTCGGTGGTTGCGCTCCCTGAGCTCCTGACATTATTTTGGTTTACCTTTGCCAAAATTCTTAATTGGCTTATTTCTTAATTTTAAACTTTTACAATCGAACATACCAAATGCCATTCTTAATTAGGTAGCTAGTGTATGTTTATAGAGGTTGGAACATATTGAATAAGTGAATGAATAAGTGATAAGGATGAAAAATAACACACTAAATGCCGAAATAAAGCATGCATGCACCATTTTGCCCCACGTAAGGTGCACGAACTACATGGCACTACCTCATTATGGCACAAACCACGTAAGTGTCAATTAGACACTTAATAGCGTTCAATATGTGGAATTCATGTATGAAAATTTTTAAATGTAAAGATCAAAAGAAATTTTCCTCCGTACTACTCTTATAGCAAGAGTTTGTTTTTTTAGCTTATCCTACAAACTGTTACGAGATTATAATGTGTTTGGAACATGATAAATGGGTTTTGAACATATGAAGTTTGACGAAGGAAGTGATATTACGTTTTACAATATTATTTCTTTTGGGTTGTTTTCAATTCAAATTAAGTGATGTGTATGTTTTCTATATTCTCATGAATATGAGAATGAAAACTTCCTTAGGTTACCAAGGACATCAACTTGGTTATTCATATGTTGGAGAAGTTACTTGGTAATGCTACTCTATATAAACTTGCTTTCTCATTCTTTGTTTTCTGCAGAAATATAGTATGAGTGTTTACATAAATAAGTTCACAAGTTTCTTTCTAAATTTACTTTGAAGGTCATCAAAGCAAATTGCTTTCTCCATTGTATCTCATTAGTTGTTTCGGGTAAACCCGGTGATCCTTAGAGGGGCGAAATTAAACTAATAGAAAAACGTAGTTTCCGTGCCTTGGAGTGGTATATCCGGTTCATCCCTTAGTTTCTATCATAATGTGGGATGGTCGATAATTGTAGAAATAGTACAAGGCACAAATTTATATTTTTTTATTAGTTTAGTATTGTCTCATTAGGATCATCAGGTTACAACGAAATAACTAATGAGACACAATGAAATTATAATTTACTTCTATGATCAATCGAAGTGAACTTTAAACTGACCTTTTATATTATGTTTTGTGTTTTACACTATGGGTCTGTTTGGTAGGGTGTAAAACATTTTCAATGTAAAATGGTTTTCATGGAAACGATTTTAAATTGTTTGGTTGCATGTAAAAAAAGTGATGAAAATAGGGAAAATAAAGGGGTGGAAGGAGGTAGTGAGGAAAGAGTGTATAAGGGGATGGGAGGAAAATTGTTTTCCTTTCATTTTGGAAGGAAAATGGTTTTCTATCATTGTAAGGAAAAATTTACTCCCATGGAAAATGATTTTTCATTCCTTTGTGTACCAAACAATGTAAAATGGGGAAAGGGAGGAAAACACTTTTCATAGAAAATGCTTTACGATCTACCAAACGGAGCCTATATGAAAAATAGCTAGCAAGAAATCAAAGAGCAAGCAAGTATTTAAAGGAGAGAAAACAAATCTCTAATTTTTTTTTCTACTTTATACTTATCACAAGTGAACTACAATGACCTATTTAATTATAGTAATCAATTAAGGATGCAATTAGTCTCAAAGGAGAGATAAAAACACCATTCAAGAACTCATTAAAATCTAATTTTAATTAGCATGTTAATGAGGATTATACCCCATGTAACTTACTACACTTAACCATTAAGATTAATGCTAAATCATCAATAACTAGTAACATCCCTCATAACAATTCAAGAACATCCAAGAACGCAAGGTATCCAATGAACAAACTATGATATTGTCTCATTGCCTTATTCCCTTAAGTCCATGTACAAAACTTTCCAACAATCCTCCTATTTATAATATAAATGGCTAACAACTTGCATAAAATTATTCACAAAACAACATACTTATGCATGAATAGAAATATCGTAAAGATTGAATACGTATATGCATATGTACTTAGTATACTTATGCATGATTGTTTGATTCAAATCGTAAAGATTCCTACTCAATATATGTATACTTACAATAATTTCAATTGTTATGATAGATTAAAATTTGAATCAAACAATCACTACAAATTATTATCGAAGATATAATACACACAAGTACCAACAAAATTCCTTAGCTTAACTCTCAATACCTTAGTAGCCATGATTTCATTTTCATTCATGAGCGTTCCAAGTTAAGCTCATAACTTGCAGTCAAACTTCTTACTCATATAGGTAGACTTTATATATAAATTAATCACTCTTGCAATATGAGCATCCTCCCAAAGTCTATTAAGAAATAAATTTTAACCTTTTTCATTGCAATAATGAGTAACCTTGGGATGATTATGTTTTAGTGCTCCAAAGTTGGATCGTCATTGAATTTAAGATTTAGCGTTGTACTAAACGTTGAATTGAGTTTTCTATAGTAAAATTGGCATTTTTACTCCCTTAAAGATTCTCAAACTATTTAACTAAAAAAGATTTTGGTTAAAGAAATGTCCAAATAAATGAACCGTATGAAAATCCAAGTTTCCAACTCCATGTCACATAAAATCTAGCACATATATTGAGGTATGTCCACGTGCTATATTTTAATATACTAGTGATATGACACATGTATTTAACCATTAATTAAAACACTTCACTTATCAATATTAATATCTCCTCCATATCTATTTAATTTAAATGACAATATTATTACTTGAAAACATTCATCAAGTTACTTTTAGATTGCCAAGGATTTATACATTCATCGAATAAGATACACCACCTTTATAAAGAATAAACCTCCTCCATAAAGAAACCTCATTATCATAAAAGTAAATAAATAAACCTCCTCCATGAAATTACATTTTTCTTGAAAAAATAAATAAACCTCCTTCAAGAAAATACCATCTTCTTATAAATAATATCAATTACTTAATCCATGACCTAACTTGTATCTCAAACATATAATCGATCCTTATATATCAAGGGACATATATTTGCATTTTGAATCATAATTTGTCACTTAAAAATCAGAGTCAAAGATAATAAGCCAATATCTTTCTTATACTAATACCAAGTATAAATTTTAATTATATATGCATAAACTGCAATGCTATTTTCTTGATCTTAAGCTCTTGGATAATCTCTTGAGGCACCAACACCCTATCAAATGCAACTCAATTAGATTACGTAGATGGTTTGAAGCACTTAATGTATCTCAACAATGTTATACATCAAGCCACAATGCACTTACCTATAGTCACACTTCTATGGTTTTCTATAGGCTTTTGCTCAAATTCATTCCAAACCCTAGGTTAGCTACTATTCAAAGGAAATCCAAAAGAACACTCAATAATATATGACTTTACAAGCAAAATTAACACTAATTCATACCCCAAAATGCATCTATAACATTATATTAAGCTTTTCTACAATTTCGTAACTAAGGAACTACTCACAAAACATCACAAATTGGACATATCATATAGCTTTTTCATTATAACACATAAATTCATGAATTAACCAAAAAAATCAAAGAAAAACTCAAGAATCTATAAAAATCTACAAATTCATACCAAAAACTCAAACTACTACTATGAACATGAACAATTCAAGAATGTACCAAGCAAAAACGACTAAAGATTATTGAAGACTGGAATTAACCAAAAGTTATGAATTGAAGAAGAAATTTGCAACAAAATGGAAAAAGATAAACTAAGGAATATAACATAAGCCTCGGGCTGAAATCGGGCGAGGTTGTGAAACAATCGAGCCACAGAAATATGAAAACAGCGAAAAATGGGCGACCCAAAAAACCTAGAGCCACCGCCAGTCATGGGTGCATTCGTTGGACGCCGGGACCCCCAATTGATGGTTGCTCACTATTCCCGCCGAGTGTCTGGAGCCCCGGTCGGCAATCATCTAGTTAAAAAAATAAGACCTGGAAGGCCTAGAAAAAATAGGATCAAAGACCCTTATGAGGATCCTAAAAGGCTAGGTAGGTTGACAAAGCATGGGGTTGGGATGACTTGCAGCATTTGTCACACCAAAGGGCGTAACAAGAGGAGTTGCCCCAATAAAGACAATCAACAAGCAGCCACTAATGAGCAAGGTTCCAAAATAAAAAGAGGGAGGCCAAGATTAACTCCAACAGAAGCAAATGAAACAAAACCAAATCCCACTCTCATAGTGAACGAGACAGTTGTATACTTATCAAAAATAACCTACAACTCCAACTAATATTGATAGGGAAGTAGGGATCGAATCCACAGGGAAGCAATGAAATTCTACTAACTCTAAAAAGCTATTTTGCTGTAAAGGCCCTTTAAATTGGTTTCCAACTAATAGACTAATTACTACTAAAGAAGAAAACAAACACGAAAATATATCAATAACTAAACCTAGCTAGGACATCGGTTCACCAAAGACTAATCAATGAATTGAATAACAATTAATGGAAAAATTATTGACATCCTGAACTAAGGCTCACTAGTTCTCTCGAATCTAGTCTCCTTCAAAACTCCTTTAATGGCTATCACTCACTTAGACTTGTTTTGCCTATTATCCCTGTGATCTAATTGTGGCAATCTTACCTCTCGGCATCAATTTCGACAATATCAGACTAACAATCAAACCTGGCAAAAATTTAATTGCAAGCAATATAAACTGACAATAGGAACTCAGAAATACCAAAAATCATGTTAATTAATCATAAAAGCAACACATTGGAATTAATTTATGGATCCCCTAGCCCTAGAAAAGGAACTACTCACACTTACTAAAAACATATAAATTAAATCAACAAAAGAAAATAAAACTAACAACATAATTAAAAACTAAGAAACTAATCAAAAATAACTAAACTAATCGAGAGCATAAAACTAGGGCATAAAACAAATAATAAAAACTAAAACTAACAACTAAAAACTAAAAACACAAACTTAAACAAAAACATGAACTAAGAACATGAATTTAAATAATAACAAAGAAAAGTTGAATGGAAAACCTGAATTATATTGAATTGAATGATTGAATGTATTAACAACTTAGAGAGAGAAAACTAGGGCATAGAAAACTAAAAATATGATAATGAGTTCGTACAAGTGATTAGGAGTAAAAAGAATTATATACTAAAGCCCAAAACAAGAGAAAAACTCGTGGAAAAATCCTCGGAGCAGCCCGCCCAAGTGACCAGGGCAAAACGACACTAACCCGGACGAGTGGCGATCGAGCCGGGCAAACTTCTAGCTGGCAGCTTCGTTCTACGGCTTCTTCGCTTGTTTTCTTCCAATTACTTCTTTAATGCTTCTTTAACACTCCTAATCCTTAGCAAGGCTTCACAAATGACTTCAAACTCTCCACTAACTCTTCAAATGCTCCAAATAGCTCGGAATATAATGATAAATCATCAATTCCTGCAAAATCTTATAAAAAACACAAAAAGCAGTCGAAATATAATAAGTTAGTATAACTGGCTCAAAAGAGCCACATTAGAGCTAAAAATCACTCAGGATCAGGGGTACAACATGCATAAAATATTAACTTATCACACATCAGCACCACAATGCCACAGTCCAGCCACAAAGGCTAGGGAGAAGGGGAAGGGTGGTCTCAAACAGTGGAAGAGGTAGGGGAGGTAGAGGTAGTTCAAGGGGAAGGGGAGTTGGAAGGGGAAGATGTAACCCACCAGTTAGCCTTAGTGTATACCTTTGATTGCCTAGGAGCTACAATGACCAATGTAAGTGGCAATTGACTGATGCTGTTTATCGGAATGCTTGTGGTTGGAATTATGTTGTGTTTGTTCTTGTATTCATGTTTGTTTGATGATGTAAAATGGAGGAGCCAAATGGTTCAGGACCAAGGGCGATAACACCTCCTTGAGGTTAGGGCTGCTGGTGTAACTCAAGACAAGCAAGCACAAGTTTTAGATGAAAAAATGAGGCAAATGGCACACGTACACTTTTGATTGTAATTAAGTATTGTTATGTAGTGAAAAACACCAATGATTTATGTACTATAAATTTTAATAATTAACTGATTATGTGGGGATTCGAATGATGATGTTTTAGACTGAAGTAATCTCAATTTGTATAACTGATGAGGGATGTTATGAGTATGGTAATGTAACCTTTTTGATGTAATGTATTGGACAATGTTTGCTTTGATATGAATGGAAGTATGTACGTATTGCTTATGCACACTGATTGTTTTGATATGAATGGAAGTATCTATGTAATGCTCCTACCCGGTTTCTGCTATCACATGAATGGAAGTATGTATGTGATGCTCCTACCCAGTTTCTGCTTTCATATGAATGGGATAATTTGTTGTTTAGATGAGAATCTTATTCATCACAGTTTTGAAATTTGCTGATAAAAGATTTATAGCATAATAAAGGGAGATATTGCTTTCATTTCAGTTAGCACCATCATTTGCATCACAACCTTACAAAAGGGTGGAACTACTTCAATTGAAAATTGTCCACCTATTGCTAAACTAATTAATAAACCATACACTAAAATCTAACCAAAAGTCATGCAACAATTCTCCATAGCCTACATTAGCCAACAAACTAACAACCCTGACAAACACCTACCCTATTTAACTTTTAAACAACAAAACAACAGCAATGAACAACCATGACAGAAATAACAGAAACAGAAGCTTCTAGTCATACTTAGCATTCTCATTGCTTCTAACTTCACACAATTCTCCATTAAAACCTCACCCATTTCATCTTCAAGCTTCCAGTTCCTCTCCCTTAGTTGCCTAACTTGGTTCTGCAAGTCTTCTTTCTCCATCTCTAGCCTAGCAATTGTTACATCCCTTTCAAAAGAGCTCATGTTGAAGGTCAACTACCTGATCAACCTCATCAGCAAACTCGAAGAAGCCACAATGTTTTCGTGAAACAAAGTAACACAAAACAAAAAGGGGGGGGGGGTGACAAATTAAAGCCAAAATAACAACCTAAATTATTGATCAAAAATTATTTTTTTTTAAAAAGCCAAATTGTTCACTTACAGGCCAAAGAGAACAGCCATAAAAACGCTTCCCATATGTTGGTCCAGGAACCCTAATATTACGAATTGGCGCAACCTCATTGTGGAAGCATCTAAGAGGAGGGTTTGAAGAGCTTGCAGATTGGGACCTTGAACGAGACGATTCCATGGGACAGAAAGAAAAGAAAAAAATCGAAAAAAGGAAGTTAGAAAAGAGAGGAAAACCAGGAGAAAGAGGAGAAACAGAGATGAGGGAAGAAGTGAGAGAGGAAGAACAATGTGGGAGAAGGAGAATATATAGAGTTTAAGGGTTATGAAAAAGTCAAAAACCAAGCCAATTAAAAGGAAAAAAAAGGAAAAAGAAAAAAAAACTGCTAATAAATGACACATACCTAATTTTGTAGGTATGATAACTGTATTTTATTCATGTATTTTACCCCCTTTCCCGGTTTATTTTGACTCTAACTTCGGCTCTTCAGAGCTATTTTGGCTAATGTTTGGTTGTATGGAGTTGTTTGTGCTTTTAGTGACATCTTGCAGGATTTCGGTGTTTTTGCATTGTTTCCGAGGCAATTTATGAGCTACAACTAGATATGAGGAACCATGGGTTAGTAATGAAGTATTCAAGGAGCTATGATATAGCCTGGATTTGTTAGAAGTCAAGTTATCTTGATCATGGTGAAAGAGAGCATTTACCCGGGCACTCGGGTAGAATCCGCCCGGTCAGTCTAGTACAATTTACTTAGCATTTTTCGAAGACTTGGGGAGAAAACATTGATCGCGCCCGATCGGGCGGATGTCGCCTGGGCGGTCGTGCGAATTGTTTCCAAGGGCCAAACCACTCGTTTCGTGCGCCCGGTCGGGCGGCTTTCACCCGGTTTGTCAGACAGTTTATCCGGATGGACTTTTTCTCCTCTTTAGCTCAGGATTTGTAAGTGTTGTATAAATAGCTATTGTTTTAGGCCTTTCACACATGAAATTAGACTACATTATATTTTTCTAGGTTTTCATTCAGTTTACTCTCTAGAAGTTATTTTTGTTCAAACTCAATCATTCATTCAATACAATCTTGATTTCAGGTTCTATTTAATTCCTTTTATTGTTTTCATTATTTTGTTCATGTTTATGGTTTATAGTTATTAGTAGTAGTTTATTTCTTAGATTTTGTTTATGCCCTAGTTTATGTTTTTGGTTTATCTAGTTTATGTTAATTAGTACATTTAATTTAGTCATGTTTCTAGTTCTAGTTTTTAATATTAATTTGCTTTCTTAGTATTAATTATGTGTGAGTAGATTCTTTAATTTTCTAGGGCTAGGGGATCTATGGATCGTTTCCATTGTTTTGTTTCATGATTAATTAATATGATTGTTGATGGTTCTGAATTCCTATTATCAAGTTATACTACTTTCAGTTAAATTCTGGCCAGGTTTAATTGTTAATTAGATATTGTCGAAATTGATATCGAGAGGTAAGATTACCACAATTAGATCACAGGGATAATATGAAAAACGAGTCTAAGTGAGCGAGAGCCATTAGAGGAGTTTGAAGGAGACTAGATTCGAGAGAATTAGTGCGCCTTAGTTCAGGAAGTCAATAATTTATTAATTAATTGTTATTCAATTCATTGGTGGGTTTGTGGTGATCTGATGTCTTAGGCTTTGTTATTGATATATTTTTGTGTTTAACTTCTTCTTTACTAGTCATTAGTTCATTAGTTAAAACCCAATTCAGAGGCCCCTTACGGCAGAATAGCTTTTTAGAGTTAGTAGGATTTCGTTGCTTCCTTGTGGATTCGATCCCTACTTCTCTTTTTACATTAGTTGGAACAATAGGTTATATTTGATAGGTATACGATCGCTCATCAAGGTAACAATTAAATAAGGTCCAAAAATAAAAGAGGGCGCTTTAAGTTGGGTCTAAATATGAATATTCTAAAGTTGAATCTTTTATTAAGAGAACATCCTAAGTTTGGATTGTTTTCATTAATTTTTCCTATAACAAAATAGTCGTTTTTCTATGACTAAAGGTCTGTTTACTTTAATTAAAAACAACTGAACTGAATTGAACTGATTGGAGTTGAACTGAACTGAAAGTTTTTTATAAAGGGTTAATGAATATCTAAATAAAAAAAGAGATGAACTGAATTGAACTGATTTTAAGCTGAATTAGACAGGCCCTAACACCGCTGTAAAGCTTTCCTTGACCCTTTTCCGCTCCACTTGGCTGACTTTTTCTTCACACCATTTCCAAGTTTCCAACTACAATTTTCTCAGTAGTGTGAATTGTGTGAAACATAAACAGCCCTAAACAATTGTTTTGCTTCTTCTCAATTTCACTTACACCGTTTCTACTCATACCACCCACCTTTACCACCCTTTTCTTTATACAATCATCAAACTAAATCCCACACCCCAAAAAAATAATTATATAAAAAAAAAAAAAAAATCAAAAAATTGACTCCCTCATTTCAAGATCTCAGATCACAATCTCCCAAACCCCAATTACCCTTGTTTCTTATCAAATTCATCAAAAGGGGTTTCTGGGTTTTTTTTTAATCCACCAAATTGTTGATCAAATTCCACAAAATTGGTTTTTTTTTTCTTCTTCAATTCAATGTCAATATTACAAAAATCAACCCCAATTACACTTGTTTCCAATCAAATTTGATCAAATTTCTGAAAAGGGTTTTTTGGGTTTTGTTTTAATTCACCAAATTGTTAATCAAAATGTCAACATTACAAGAATCAACAAGATTTCCACCACCACTACAAAAACCTCCTACTACTACTACTACAACATCACCTTCACAATCCTCTTCCTCATCATCTGCTCCACCCTTTTCACCATCTCCCAATTCAAATACAAATTCAAATTCAAATGCTCCGAAATCGAATTCGCCACAATTAAGCACACCACCAGGGCCACCTGTATTCACATCACCATTAAAACCAGCTGCTGTTCCTTTTAGAACTTCCCCTGCTTCACCTCAACCTCTTGCTGTTTCTTCTTCTGTTACTTTGCCTCCTTCTTCTCCTCCTAGCTTCTCTTCTTCTTCTCATCATTCGCTTTTCGATGTCGCCTCGCTTTCTTCTCTTGAGTCTGTTGCTTCCCTTTTGCTCTTTTCGGCTCATAAGGTCATTTCTTTGCTCTATACTTTTGTATTTATTGTTTTCAATTGATGCATTGTGAATTCATTAGTTATTTATGTTATGATTTGTGTCTATTTTATAGGAAAAAAATTGTTTTTGTTATGCATTGTATTATGAAGAATTGGTGCATTGAGCATTGTGAATTGTTACATTGTTATTTTATTTTATTTTTTTAGGCTCAAAATTTTTAAGCTTGTTTGAAATGGGATGTAGTGTTTACTCATATTCGAGTGTCCAATTGTGTGACTCGGCTATTTTTAGGTTTTGTTTTTAAGCTGTTGAAGTAGTTCCATTTATTCTTTATTTTGGGTTTCTAAAATTTTGATTTTTTTTTGGTTGATCATTGTCTTATTTTTATGGGCTTATTGTTGTACTCTTGGTTTTTGAAATGTTGAAGTAGAAATGGCTAGTGAGTTTATGCAGCTTGGGATCGCGGACATTGATTTTTGCTCAATGGACACTTAATCTGTATTGTGGGTATAGCATTGAAAACTTTGCTCTTGCAATGCAGAATGGTTAAATAAAAAATGAAAGTGCCACAATCATGCCTTGTTTTCGACTAGGAAAGAGGTGTTTTTTTTTTTTTTTTTTTGTTAAATTTGTGTCAATGGTGCTGATTGATTAGTCAGTGGACCTAATGTCACTGTACTTGGTTAATGATTCTTTTTGGAGTATTATGGCATTGTGTTGGTTTCATGTTCTTATGAGTGTAAATTTTGTTCTTTTTATAGATATTGAAGCAGAGAAAGCAAGCAAACGTGCCCAGTCTGGGATTTGGGGCAATTGTTTCTTCTGGGAGGGATATTGCTCAAGGTCCTCAATTGATTCAGCGCAATCCTCATCGTTGCCAAAACTGTGGGGCTTATCCAAATCCATATTGTAATGTTTTACCAGTTTCAGGGCAGTGGCAATGTGTTCTTTGTCGTAATTTGAATGGGAGTGACAGTGAATATGTGGCAACAAGCAAGGAAGAGCTTCGTAGCTTTCCTGAATTATCCTCGCTAGTGGTTGATTATGTTCAAACTGGAAACCGATTATCTGGTTTTGTTCCTGTTTCGGATTCAAGAGCATCAGCTCCTGTTATTCTTGTCATTGACGAGTGTATAGATGAAGCACACCTTCAGCATTTGCAAAGTTCTCTTCATGCTTTTGTTGATTCGCTTCCCCCAACAACTAGGATTGGAATTATTTCTTATGGACGAACTGTGTCTGTATATGATTTTTCTGAGGAATCTACTGCATCTGCTGATGTTCTTCGAGGAGATAAGTCGCCTGGAGAAGACAATTTAAGAGCATTGATTTATGGGACAGGTATATACTTGTCTCCTATGCATGCCTCACTTACTGTAGCACACACCATCTTCTCCTCATTTAGGCCATTTAAGGAAAATGTCCCAGAGATTGCTAGAGACCGCTGCTTGGGTACTGCAGTGGAAGTTGCCCTGGCAATTATTCAAGGACCATCTGCTGATTTGTCTCGAGGAGTCGTCAAGAAACCAGGTGGGAAAAGTAGGATAATCGTTTGTGCTGCTGGACCAAATACTTTTGGTCCTGGAGCAGTCGCTCATTCTTTTAGTCACCCAAACTATCCTTATCTTGAGAAAACTGCAATAAAGCGAATGGAACACTTGGGTCGAGAGGCTCATCGACAGCATACAGTTGTAGATATTTTATGTGCTGGAACATGCCCTGTCAGAGTTCCTGTTTTGCAACCCCTTTCGAGAACCTCTGGTGGTGTTTTTATCTTACACGATGATTTCGGAGAGGTTTTTGGTGTAAACTTACAAAGGGCGTCCAGTAGAGCTGCAGGTTCTCATGGTTTGCTGGAGATACGTGTTCCTGAAGATATACTGGTAACACAAGTGGTAGGTCCTGGCGAGGAAGCTCATTCAGAATCACATGAGAACTTTAAGAATGATGCTTCTGTTTCCATTCAGATGTTAAGTGTGGAAGATACACAAAGCTTTTCAGTTTTCATGGAAACCAAACGAGACATTAAAACCGAACATGTATATTTCCAATTTGCCATGCATTATTCAAATGTCTATGTAGCTGATATAACTAGAGTTATTACCGTGAGGTTGCCTACTGTTGATAGTGTGTCAGCCTATCTCAGCAGTGTTCAAGATGACGTGGCTGCGGTTCTTATTGCCAAGAGGACTCTTCTGCGTGCCAAAAACGCTTCTGAGGCAGTTAACATGCGTTTGACAATAGATGAAAGGGTGAAAGATATAGCTTTGAAGTTTGGTTCACAAGTGCCAAAAACTAAGCTCCATAAGTTTCCAAAAGAGCTTTCGTCCTTGCCAGAACACTTGTTCCATCTTAGAAGAGGACCATTACTTGGAAATATTGTTGGTCATGAAGATGAGAGGTCTGTGCTGAGAAACTTATTTTTAGATGCATCTTTTGATCTTTCATTGCGAATGGTGTCACCTCGATGTTTAATGCATCGAGAAGGGGGCACATTTGAGGAGCTACCAGCTTATGATTTAGCTATGCAGTCAGATACAGCTGTTGTACTAGATCATGGTACTGATATCTTCATCTGGCTGGTAAGTTTTTTACTTCTTTCTATGACTATTGCATTACCTAATGATGTTGTCCTTGTGAGAAGTTTGCATAGCATTATAGTTAGCTATCTTGAATACTGTGAAAGTAGGATTTATGTGGTCAAAGATTAGTTTTCTTATCTACTTTTTTGTGCTGTAATCCTGCTTCAAATTTAGGTACAATATTAAATCAGGAAAAACCAGATGAGTTAAAGCTCCGAATAATATTATAATGAGAACTTGTGTATGATATGATCCCGTTTCAAGATATAGACTTTAATCCCACATCATTTTTATGGGGGGCTTGTGTGGGGCTTATATGAGTTTATTGGTTCTCCTTTCTTTGAGCAAACTGTTAGGTTGGCTCTCCTGTAGACTAGTGTGGATAGTGCTTATTCAGGAATCCGTCCTTTGAGGGAATTTCCAGTAGTTTTAAGGAGATAGGTATTGTGACTGTTGTCTAGGCATTTGTTTGTGTATATCATTTCGTTACATGCTCAATCCCATCCATGGTGTTTGTCTGTGAAACTGCAAATGTTTGCTTCTCGATTACCATGAAGTGCATTTTGTGGCTCATACAATAATACAAAGGAATTGTAGTTTATCATTTAAACAAATACATTTAAGAGAGAAACGCGTCAATTTTATTTTATTTTCTTGGATTTTTTGTGTGATGAGGGATAGGGGGAGGTGTTAACATTGTCTTTGCTTGGTATTTCAACATCAGACTTCAACAAAGCATTTAACTTTTACCTTATTTGCTCTTACTGCAAGTGAATCCTTTGATGCATCCTGGAGCAGGCTTATCTGCTACTGCAGTACGCCTGACCTGTTTATTCTGACTTTCTTTAGGCTTTATAGTGGCTTATATTATGTTTGGTACAATGGATAAGGAAAGTGAGTAGACTGAAATGAGAGTAGGTAACCAGCAGCAATGATTTGTGCTGCGCAGAAATACTTTCCTAGGGCTGATGTGGAACCATTGGATGATCTCTATTATATACTCCTGAATATAAGAGAAGAAGGGAGTGTGTGGTTTCCATGTGAGATGACCACACTACCTTTATTAACCCTTCATCACTTATGATTGGGTGAGGGTAATTTTGACATTTGAATATTAAATGACTTAATTTAAACAATTTAAAAAGAAAGGGCAAGTTCAATCAATTCAATGTTTAATTTCCCCTCAAGATTCCTATTATTAATGCACATATTTGTATAAAAATTTAGTGTAAAATAATGTAATAAAAGTATCCTTAGGCTCTTAGCTGCAGCGTAGAATGTGAACACTCTGTTGAGTTACTAAAAATATTACATGCTATTTACACCAGCAATGCAACTATAATCAAATTTAACAGTTTTTTTCTAAATGAGAAAAATTGCCAAAATAAAGTATTTACAACTGTGAGAGTAGTCTGTCCAACTAACCTATAATGCTATATCAGTACTATAAAGTAGCATGTCTTATTGGTGATATAGTATTAGATCATTTTTTGATAATAAAAAAGTTCAGAACTCAATAAGACAACTTGTAGCTTACTACTGCTAATGATATCTTTCTTGGTGTTTTTTGTTCTCCCTTTCGCATTTCGTGTTTGCTGAATGCATAGCCTCCTTTTTTTTCTGCAGCCAGTCTTTTTCCCTCTCGCTCTCTCCCTCTCACCCTCTCCAATCTGTCACGCTTCTATTTTATGCATTCTATTCTTATATTATCATAAGCGTTAATTATTTGATACTTCTTCATGTTAGTTTCTTTTGTTCATAGTATGCACTACATGGACATAGCTAATGTCTGTTAATCATATCACGTTTTGCGGCTGGCTCTTTTTTTCTTCAAATATGTAATGATTTATAAATATTCACGACCTTGTCAACAGTATTTTTGATACATAGTTCCCTGTTTTAATCTCTTGTTATATATTCTAATTTTCAGGGTGCAGAGCTGTCTGCTCAAGAAGTAAACTGTGCTGCAGCCTTAGCAGCTTGCAGAACACTGGCAGAGGAGCTCAGTGAGTCAAGATTCCCTGCCCCACGAATCCTGGCGTTTAAGGTTATACTCCTGTCTTCTTCTGCTGCTTCGGTTGTTGGTTTTCTAATCCCCCTGCAGTTTTCCTCCTGGTCATTTTGCTCCCTTCAAAAAGTGGTGTAATTTTTTTAAATACCTTCACAGGAAGGGACCTCTCAAGCACGTTATTTTGTTTCTCGATTAATTCCAGCTCACAAGGATCCAGCTTATGAACAGGTGGGGTCCCCCCCCCCCCATCGCTCTCTCTCTCCCTCTCCCTCTCCCCTTTTTACTATCTTGCCTCCTACTATTACTCTTTATACTTTGAAAACTACCACTATGTGAAGTGTACTCCCTGGGTCTCTGATTAATTAGCAGCAGTTTAAACTTTGCCAAATTATGAACATCTCCGCCCTTAACGATACCTTCAGTTACAAATTTGACTTAGTACAATAGTATTATAGCAGATGTCGTACATTTTATGGAATTAGAATTTGTAATTAAGATTGTGGAGTAGCCTGGAAGTAATGCTAGTAAACTTTTGCAAGAAAAGAAGTTAAAATGAGTTTGTCAGTCCTAATGGTGTAATCCTTGCAATATTAAACTAGTGGCTCATGCTGTGCAACAGTGAACTTTGATACCGCAAGTGCTTAAATATAGCTTTTGGATTGATTTAACATGTAGTGTGTATGTGATATTGTGATGTATGTAAGTCGACTCAGGTTTTGCTTAGTTTCTTTGGGTTCAAAATATTTTAGTTGCTTTCGCATTTTAATGACCAATGTTTAAGATTGAGCCTAGTGGTTAAAGGGATCTAAGGCTCCCCTTCTATTTTCATTTTTGAGTAGGACATGTATATATCCTCAATAATTTTTTTGAAATATAAATCTCAGCTAGCAAGTCATAGCAAGTATAATCATCCTTGCCTCCTTGGTTGAATACAACTTAATACATGATGCTTGAATCCAACAAAGGCCATCCTAAATTCCATGATAGTACTACGTATGATACTTTCATTTCGCATGAAAGTTATCTCATATCATTATTTGAATTTCTGGGTTTGTTTGAGTTATAACTTTCCAGATTAGGTTTGTTCAAATTATTCTGCTTGTCAGCTCCATATACAACTTAATGCATGATGCTTTAATCAAACAATGGCCATTCTAAATTGCATAATTGTATTATACCTTCATTTTGCATGAAAGTTATCATACCTTAATATCATTATTTGAATGATTTTTGGGTTTGGTTGAGATATAACTTTCCAGATTAGGTTTGTTCAGAATTTAAGCTGCTCCAGATAAAAAGGGGATTTTGATTTGTGAATATACACTATTTGTGTCTAGACACTGCCCATGGGTTGGGTTGATATCTGACGTGTCTGTCTGATTGTTGATTTTGTATCAACTAGCTTTCTGTATTGTAATAGTTATTTAGCCCCCTACAGGCGGCTACAGCTATGCTTTCTGACGCCGTGGCAAATGAATTAAAGGCCTTGTTCTAAAAAAACCAAATTAGGCCCGTATATTAATAATTTTTAAAATGTTATTATATATTTTAAGCAATAGTATATAAGAAAATTTAAATTTTGGGAGCCCTATGTATGTTGGGGCCTTGTGCGGTGGGGCTCATTGGAACCCCTCTGAAACGACCCTGTTTTTTGTGGGTTTGTCCAACAAAGAGTGAAGGACCATATCTTTGAAGAAAAGTGTGAAATAACATTGCTACTCTTGAATATTAATTGTAGGAAGCAAGATTCCCACAGCTCCGTACACTGACAGCAGAGCAGAGAGCTAAGTTGAAAAGCAGCTTTATTCACTTTGATGATCCAAGCTGCTGCGAGTGGATGCGTGGTCTAAAACTTGTGCCACCTGAGCCCAGCTAATGATCTATGTTCTGTCTTGAATTGATTGGTTAATTCTCCAAAAGAGACACAGCAGCCGAGGGCTGATTTTCCTCTTTGATTAAGGATACTGTTTATATGTGTTACTGAGACATACAGGTAGTCTTGCGATTTCAACCAGTGAATTCTACTGCAGAATTTGTGAACAAGCCCAACAACTAATAGATAGTTGGATTCATTTTTAACTTTTTTGCTAGTTGTAATGTTGAATTTCTCTTTGTCTTTGCTCATTCAAGGAGCCATTTTTAAACTTTTTTGATAGTTGAAATTTGTTTAACTTTGTAGAGAGCAATAAAGTGAAGTGAGTAGGTAAATTTGATTATCTGCGAAAATGTGATGGCCTTTTGTTCCGAAATATGCATCATTCTGAATTATGAAATGTTTGGCATGCAAGAGTGAAAAGTTGAAAACATGAGATGGTGCTGCAGGAAAAGGTTGAAAATTTTGGCAGGTACATTAGAAAAAATGTACTCTGTATGAGCTTATGACCATACTACAGATGTATTGACGCCGGAAACTCTTTGTAGTCAGCTTAACTTTACTCGATTCACTTGACCTTGCGGAATACATCAATGATGTATTTATGATTTTCATATTTTCATGCTAATAAAACAGTACTCTGTATAGAAACCAGTATTGGACGGAGCTATTCTTATATTATTAGGTTAACTTACTTAACCTAGTTTAAGTGTTAACTAATGCATGTAAAACTAAATATTTCAAACAAAATCAATATATTAAACTATCATTAATGGATTTTAAGTAAATTATAATAGCGATTCATGTTAGTTTTTTGCCACCTTACATTTTTCCCCATAATTAAAAGTGTGCTTATTGTAAGCCTTGTAACCTCTAACATGAATTACGACTACCCTATTAAGGGGGCACTATGGGAACCTCATACACTGTCTCTCTATAAGCCTCCCTAAAGGTCTCTTCTGACCTTACAGTCTCCTCTTGCAGGGCTTCGAATGCCTGTTTGTCTATTATGTGGTGTGAGCGTGTGTTTGAAAGATGATTCCAGTGGATTTGTCAAAAGTTAAAACGCCATTGACACTTCAGAGGAAGTGTTGACACACCTAAATATTTTGAGTCATGGTTTGAGAAATGACTCATTCCCTAGTGAACAACTAGTAATGGATTTGGAAGCGAGGGTATGAATATCGGTCAAAGAACTGCATCTACCCAATAAGCCTCCAAGCCGCAACATTTGGGGAAGAAGACACCTAGCCTCCAAGCTGCAACATTTGGGGAAGAAGACACCTAGGTAGCACAAATACGATCACGAGTGCGAGAATGGTACAGTATACGAGCATTAAAAAAACGTAGGATATGAGTATGACAATATTGTATAATACATTTAAAAAATTGAAAATTGCCAAAGCTAAACAATGCACAGTTGAACTTCTAATCCCAAACTTTCAATGTGCTACAAAAACACAAATAAAAAAAGGGGAAAAAATTACAAACATAAACAGTTATGTTATGTCTACTATTATATGTAGTGAAAAATTCATACTCTATA
Source organism: Suaeda aralocaspica (assembly GCA_016808085.1). NCBI lineage: Eukaryota > Viridiplantae > Streptophyta > Magnoliopsida > Caryophyllales > Amaranthaceae > Suaeda > Suaeda aralocaspica. The sequence continues at coordinate 1,852,869 of PYUH01000138.1, forward strand.
AATTAATGATATAGTCCCTAGTTAAAAAAAAATTCTGAAGTTAAAGTTGAAAATTACATATATTATCGAAATTGTGGTGTTGTGGTGTTTTTCACTTGTAAACCCTCGTTTAATTTAAATTTTGATGTTAAAATATAACAAAAGAATACGACTTGTATGATTGAATCCACTTTATGAGATACTTCCAAAAAAAAATAAAAATTTATATTAAGTACACAAAACCGAGTACTAATATCGAATATAAGATTGACAAGTAAAACGGAGTGTATTCAGATTTAAATTTCTTCCCCTCATTTAACACTTATGCAAACACCTTATCCAGTGCACAAGTGCATCTCCATTTAAATTGCTACACCGTAATTTCCTTAGTTTCTTCAAACTTCTTAATAATAAACAAACAACATTAAACAATTGAAAAAAAAAAAAAAAAA